>CAJNSZ010000015.1:31815-147920 GCA_905329745.1 Rotaria sp. Silwood2 | reverse complement strand
AAAACCATGAAAACCGCCTTAGAGAATTTTTTCCTCGAACACGTGTCTCATCATTTTAGGTGTTCTATCTGTACTAAAAATTTCAATTCGATCGAACTTACCGTCTTTGAGTTCCAGAAATGGTCAAAAAAGAGGGGGGGGGGGTACCCTGAAGGGACTCTATTTAGATCTCTGGTCTATTGTAAATGCTTTCAATCTTACTTGATCGTGTAAAAACAAATCTCTTTTTTGAAAGGATCTCGTTAGATTTGGTGATCTATCTTGAACCTGGAAGCTATATATGTGATCTTGTAGAACAATTTGTGATGCATCGAATTATATATAAGAAATCAAGTTTTATCAAAACTTTCATTTTTCGAGGGTTCATATACTACTGATCGTAATATTGCAAACTTCCTTCCTGCATCCGTATTCCCGTACTCCCTCGAGGAATCTGGAGGCCAAAAATTTTGTTTCCGTTCATAAAGGAGTGATTTATAGTAGTTCATTAGGGATGCGGCGCTGATTATAGGTATGTGAAAATTTTTGATAAGTTCGTTGACTATTGCTAAAATATCATCAACATACCTGTTCTTTCACATAGAAAAATAGACTATTCTAGGTAACAAGCTGGCAAGTTGATATTGAGCCCATGCTATTCCGAAAGATGTTATGTGTAAAACATAATAAAGTTCGATACTATGCAGTTTTTGAGAAAATTTCATGTTGATGCTCACTTGTGTTACGCCACAGACTTGGATTCGCTAGAATATTGATTAATCACGATAATAACTCAGACCGAAGAAAAGGGAATAGTTTTAACTATGAAAAAATCACAATGGAAACTGTGGATTATAGAAAATTGAAGAGCATGCGTAACTGTATCGAATTAAGTTTATATGAGGGATCACAATGCCTATGAGTACCATGTATATTCTTAATGAATTACGAGCACTATATGAACTCTCCGATAATCAAAATTTTCATAGAACATGATTTTTTATCTACCCTTCAATGCATCGCAAATCGCTGTACAAGTCCATAGATATGGCATTCTGGTTTAAGATAGGTTACCGAATTCGGCGGGATCCTTTACAATTCATACATATATCAGAAGAAAAATGAATGATAGAATATACCTAATAGAATCTTCATACACTATTAATCAAAAATATTTTTATTTGAAATAAATAAATAAATATTGTTTTTTTTTTTTTTTATAAAAATATAAATTGATATCACATCACGCAATACTATCTATTTGAGCTAATGTAGCTTTACCAGCTACTTTATGAATACAAGCTCTTTTTCCTTGTACAGCTAAAACAATATATGACCATAATTGAACTAAACTTAATGCAATTAATGTAAATGGTGTTAAAATCCAATGAAGAATATTTCGAAGAATAAAAATATCTTCTTTCACATTTAATGTCCATCGACACCAAATAGCGTCTAAAATAAATAAAATACCATAGAGTAATTGAGGTATAATAATAGCAAGTAACATGTGTAAATGATAAGGTTGAAATGGTTTTGGTAACCAAACTAATTCAAATTTTGGACAAAGTAATGGAAAAAAACCTGATAATACACTAAAAAGACTTGCACTACACAGTATAACACCATAATAAAGAAAATAACCAAGAGAAAAAATACATGAAGCTAATATTGGTAAACTTGGAACTTTAACAACAAAATAATGAAAATTATCCGCTGTACCTAAAAGAAAAATTTTAAAAGAAATCAAATATAATATGAAAATAATATGTGAAACACGATGCAGCTGTTCTTGTTAATCATAAGCACATTCTTTTATTTTATCTATTTTGGGGTAGATTTCTTTCAACATTCTATTACTGAATCCTTCAGAAAAGTAATAAAGAAGTAGTGTAACGAGACATTATCGATATACAGTTTATGATAGTATATCAATAACATCTGTGATGAGCTGTTTTCTAACGTGCCTGCCGATTCTAGATCATGTATTACAAAGAAAGAGAAAAATAAACAATCATACCAATGCCCCATCTGCGTACTTGAATATACCATTCTTTAACATCATTTAACCATGTGTCACCTGATGTTGGTCCAGATCGAACAGGAACAGGTAAAAGACGTATACGTATACGTCTTTGTGTACCAATCATCGTTGTTAATAAATAACCAACATCATCCATAAATATTTGTGGATGCCAATAACCTCCACGTACAGCAAGTGTTAATGAAAATGAAAAACATGACATTGGATTAACATTATATGGAATAAGTAAACCCATTGTCATTAATGAACGAACAAGACCTGTTATACGAGCAGGAAATGAATTTTGATCTAAATTCCAATTATAAAAAAGTGGTGCTTGCCATATTGTACGATGTACACTTGGATCATTTTCTTTAATACATCTTAAATAATCAGCTGATAATGCTTCAAAATATTTCGAATGAAATAATGTATCAGCATCACATGTTGTTACCATAATATGTTCACTCTTTTTTTTTCTTTCATCATCTGCCATTATAAAACGTGTAGCTTCTCTTAAACCCCAATTAGCATTAGCTGCTTTTGATGCTACTTCATTTTCAAGACCATATGGATGTACAGGAAAAATTATTGAATAAAACTTATCTGAATATCGTTGAAGTATAAGTGTAGTACGTTCTTCTAGATCTGGTGTTCGAGATTCCCATGCCATAACTAATAGAATACGTTTTGATTCAGTTTGTTCAGCAAGTGAATCAACTGTACGACAAATAACACCCATATCATCTTTATATATTGTTAATATAAGTAAATGAATTAATGGTGTATCAGATGAATAAGTTTGTTTATGATCCGTTAACATTCCATATTTTAATTTAATTAATGTATATATGGAAAATATTAATGCTAAGAACCAAACGAGATCTAACCAAAGTAATATTGATAATGTAGTATAATATGTAGCTTGACATGATTGAGATGCAAAACGAATCCATATAGGTAATGTAAAAAAGGCTAATATAACAAATAACCAAAGAAGATTCCAACGTAATAAAGAAAAATTTAATGGCTTAAGTCGTTTAAAACGCTGAGCATGTCGAAGAATTATGGAACTTGATAATGCATCATCATCAGATGGTAATGACTCAGCTATGGACGAAGAACGGCTTTTGTCTTCAGAAGTCATTTAGATTCAAATGTTCTTATCAAATCAACACCTTATTTAAATAGTGTAAAAAATAATAATATTCGTAACTTATTATTGTGTCACATAATGCTTTATCATCATGATTAAGTTCTAAGATATGAAATAAGAATACATAAAATATATTTGACTGCTTTTGCAATCTTCTTCGTTGTTGTTTTTTTAAATATTTTCATTGGTATGTTTTTATCAAATTGAAAGTCAACAAAAGAAATGATGATTTAGTTTGAAAACAATAATTTTCTTGAGAACAAAATGTTGCGTTTATATAAAGATAAGATCATTGTCTGTCATCACTCGATATTAGATCTATTGTTTTGTCGGAAGAGATGATGTCATTCTTTAACTTGATCGAGTTAGTCTATATAGTAGTATGGATGTTTTCATCATATCTCCTTTGATAAAGATGATAGACTTATTTGCTCTCTGTATTTGCTAACCTTTGTACGTCAAAATATAATTATTTTAGAGTCTATAAGCAAGTAAGAGAAAAGTTCGTATCATCGTTTTATTGCATGATGTCATTTTCTTATAAAGAAATTCTGCTTGCTTACCTTTAGACTTTATACTAATGGAAATATTTTCTTCGATTTAAATGAATAATTACAATCAACAAAAATTCATTTTACATAATATTCTAGTATTTATTTCGTCTGACTAATATTATTTCAATATGTAAATAAAAACCAAAAAGAAAAAAGAAATAACTTCAGAAAAAAAAACAATAATCTATAAGACATTATAGTGATATGTTAAAGATGCAAATAATTTCAATTAGTAAAAACTAATTTCCATTTCGTAGATAATACAATTTATATATATATGATTTAGCCGATAATATCTGATTTAGCATAATGATTCATGACATGCATGTGCTAATTCTTAACATGAAAAAATAAATAAATTATTTGATAAATTTGAAGTTTTATAATTACCATGTCGAAATTTATCAAGTTGTGATGATAGATGAGTATTACGAGAAAATGTTAATTGAACATTAAGTTGAGTATTTTCTACCTATTTTTTTAAGAATAAAAACAAAACAAAAAGAATTATTTTTATGGTTTAAATTTACTTCTAATGCATCAAAAGCTGAATGAAGTCGTTTAACATCTGTTTGTAATCGACCAAGAATTTTCGATTGATATTTTCTATTTAATAATTCTTGTTCAAGTTCAATAATTCTAGTTTGTAATAATTCACAACGATTACATTCTCGTTCATATTTTGTCTAATAACAAAAACAAAGATTCTTTTCAGATTGTCATACGAATTTTATTTACCTTCCATTGAGATTCTTGTTTTTCAACTTTTTTTAAACGTTGTTCGAGTTGATCGATTTTTGTTTGTTTACTATTGAGTACTTGAACAAGTTCACTTGTGACAAGATTTTGATCATCACTCATTATCAGTTTCTTTTTCAATGATAAATCATTATTGTCACGTGTTGGAATCATTTCTTTTTGTAAACTATTTATATCAGTTATTGTAAGATAATTATCTTCTATGACAGTATCAATTTTTGTACGAAGAACATCAACCTAAATAGTAAAAAAATGTTTTCTTTTTAGTTTAAATTAGATAGGTTTTGTTTTCTTTGAATACTTTTCGTCTTATTCTTCGATAACGAAAACTAGCATTTGGATCTGAGACTGGAAGTCGTCCATTAGCGGATTTACTTCGTGGTTGAACTTGTTTTTCTTTTGAATATTCCTGTGATAATTCACTAAGTTTTCGTCGGAGACGAACGACAGATGATTCGTTCTCCATTAATACATTATGAACAAAAAACTTACTACAGAACAATAATAGAAGGTTACATATATTCGAAATCTGTGGAAGATATATAGACGAATCATTGTAAATATAAGATGTAACTAGTGACACCTTTACAAGTGAATTGTCATGACAACAACGATGGTAAAAATTTCAGAAATCGATTGTATTCCATAGACTGAAAGAATAGGGTCTGGAAATTGAAATTCACCTGGATCTATCTGTAACATAGTTACCGTATGGTAGCTATGATACAAATGACTATCTGGATGGTATGACTACAATAGTACACACGATTGTGTGGGATGATAAGAAAAAAGAACGCCTACACATTACGACTAAAATAAGTGAAGAATAGTATTCGAGGACTAATTATACAAAATTCGAATACATTTGAGGGTGTGGGTGAGGTGTGGATGTTTGCATTCTGTATAATCACCTCCACCCACGCCCAATTCTGATTTCAAAGAAGAAATTTATAATGTTCTTTACATTACCGAATTATATAAATATTCCAAATTTCTAAATAATGACTATTGAAATCGTTGTTAAAATATTATTGATGATACTCTCGTGAGTTTACTTTTTATGATGATCTATAGAAATGGAACATTGCTTGTGAGATATATTGAATGTTAAACACTTCTGAAGTGTATATACAGATCTGTTAATCTATGGTAGTGCATGTGTTTTGTGTGTCCATAAATATAATTCAATTCATTAATATAACAAGTGACATGCTGGTCATAAAATGCATAAAAACATTTTATTATACGACCAGAACCGACTTTTATTATATTTCATATAATGTCTGTTTTGAATTTCTCAGAAACTCGCTCAAAATTACGGATAGGAGATATTGAAGACATTTGAGAAAACTAAGGAAGGAACAACGAAACAGTAACTTTTCTAATATTTGCTATATCTTTAATATGTCCTACATTTTTATCTTAAAAAAACTAAATGTGAACGTGAAAAAAATTAAACATTATAAATAGTTATGTGACTCGTTAATTACTAATATTCACGAATTTGATGGTTGCTTTCAACAGTTTTTGATCAATGTTAAAGGTCAAATAATTCGCTAATACTCAATATAAAACTAGTGTAAATAGTTCGTCTCCATTTTTCCTTTGATGAACTTACACGACGTAAATCTTTAAAGATACTTTATTAATTCGAATAAGTAAAGTTTATTTTCTAAAGAGATGAATATAGTATCGAATGCTCTATTGATTCTTGTATTTCGATTTTAAAAAAATTTGTCACTATGAAGAAAAATACATTTTCCATAATTATACAAAGAATTTTTTTCAATTATATTTCATTCATTGAACCACATTCTCTTCAACTGTTTAGAAAATATACAGTATCATAGTTTATTGATTAGGTTTTTCAGTCATTGATAATTATTTTATTTTAAACATCAGACATAAAATAAATATCTTGATTGTGTTTTATTCAGTATAAATATTTTTTGAATGAATAAATCATACTATCATTGAAAGATCAAAGTATAAAAGAAAGTTATACATCAATGAATAGTAACAAAAAATGAAATCAAGAAAAAATATTATACATCAATGAAATTGACAAAAATACATGTTTGAACCTAATGAAACGATTAGTGTAAATTAACCACACAAGCATAGAACATCTCCATGATAATACAAAATTTACCTTGATAACCATCAACTATCAACATATTATTTCATTTGAATTATAGTTATAATTTTCTTTTTTTACTTGATTCGCTTGTGGATCGACCTAAATACAAAATACTATAAAAAAAACAGTTTTTGTTAAAAAACTTACCATTAATAAAATCATCAACATTCTTTGGACTTATATTTAAAAATAATTGCTCATAATCATCATTATCATCTATATCTATAAATAAAGTATTAAATATCATAATCAAAAAGATTTCAATACATACCATTATCATCGTTTAATTCCATCAATGTTTTGCGAGATTTATGACAAAATTCTTGAATTTCACTTTTACTAAAAGAGAAATACTGTTTATATAACAACAGTGAAATATAACTTACATTTTTAATATTTCAAGTTTCTTAGACTTAGTAATTTGTTGATACATTTTAATACCTTCAATGACAGCTGAAACAAAAAATAAATAACTAAGTAAAAAAAACAAATAATAAAAAGTTACTATTCCAATTTTTTTTTTCATAATTAATATAAATACGTTTATAAATATATTTAGCTTTGTCATTTTCAGCTGTTGATGGATCTTCAATTAATGCAGATAAAGCCTTAGAAAAAGAAAGTTGTATTGAGACAATAGCTAACAATATATTCTTACTTCAATAGTTGGATCGTTTTTCTTTTTAGATGATGTTGCCATCTCAACGCGTGCAGTACAATACGATTCTCCGACGAACTATACGTGGAAAGGTTTGTATTAAAATGTAATCGTTCGTATGTGTTAATTCTTTCTCTTTATATACCCATAGAACAAAAATATTCATTTTGGACTATACAAACGGGCGACAGAAAAAGAAATAATGGCAATCACTCAGATCGGCAACATCCTTGTGTTATTGATCATAATCGTAACAATGAGGGTAAGAAAAAGCATTCTATTAAAAGAAAAATTCTTCATTGAATTTAATTAAATTTTGTTCACAGTTTAAATCTATCGATAAACGTATGAAAAGAAATTGTTCAAATAAAAATCTGTCTATGCAAGAAAAATTGGAACATTGTGAAGAAATATTAAAATTCTTCTATGAAGAATCAAGTACAAAATCAAATATAATCGAACAAATATATTAGAGATTTGGTATACATTTTCAAAGAGAAACTTCTCGTTTTTCATTTAAAAAATTAATTAATTTTATTTGTAAAGTTTATCAAGATAATTTAGAGCTAGATAATGAAATAAATGATGATTTTGTCAATCGTCAACATCCATAGGATGTTCTAAAAGAGGAGGGTCGTTAGGATCAGAAGTCTGCTTCCTTGAAAAATTTCAATTTTTTCGTATAAAATAGTCACATTAAAGTCTTAGAAATTTTTTAATACTAAAATCAGATCGATACGAGGTGCTTACTCTGACTGTAGCCCTTTTGTATACCTCATGATCATATATCCATATGGGACATCATCTATATGGGACTCAACTGCCGATTGTGAGCTAACCATTCGGCGTCCGACTGTGGTCAATATTTGCAACTATCGTCTTTCTCACGTGAAAAGAATTTTTGTGGGAATAGAATTCCTCTTCTCATTACCAAGATTCAGATAGTATGTTCACAAAACCGAGTGTGAGATGAAAATTTTGGCAACACTTTATTCTTCATAAATGTTACAGTTTAACGCGGATCGGATGAATCTCCGTTTTCTGATTAGAATTCCTCTAGACAGTGTGAAATGAACGGAGGGGAGAAGCAAGATGAAATTGGCTGATGGAATTACTGCTGATTCGACTGTATAGTATTCAAGCGCAGGTTATGTTCAAACATTTGCAAAAACACTTCGTTGGGTGGATTAGATGAGAGTGAGAATCATGAAAATAATATCATTCTTAACCTCATCCATCAAAGAAAATCAAAAAACTGAGTGACAGACGGCAAGTCTTTACATATGACTCTCACTGATGAACTAAACTGAATTCAGAATCAGACAAATATTTAGAGAAACAGGAAAATCAGTGTTTTATTGTATGTCGTGTCTATCGTCAATACTAAATTTTCTTTAGGTAACTTTCGTTACCAAACATTTTCTTCATGACAATACATTTGAATCTATTTCTATATTAAAACGTTGCATTTTACTGCAGTACAATGAAAGGTGAATACGTGCGCACGTGACTGCTAGAGGCATGCTATATATAATTCATTGTAAAATTGATCAGCCTTTGCTTAACTTAGAAATGCAAAAGTAACGATTCTTTTGCACAAAATCATAATCGACAATGATAGAACTCTGTGATACTGTTCTCAGCATCGAACATCGCATCAGACCTTGTCTTTCTACTTGGTCCCATCTATTTTCTTGTCATCCAGCTTATCTATTCCTATCAAAAAACGAGGATGAAATAAAGTCCTTGTTTGAATGGTGTTACCGGACCCATCGACAAGTACATATTGTTGGTGGCTTATATGCAAAAAATGATCTATGGTGTCCGAGTGGCGAACAAGAAGAGAGGCACACCATCATTGTATCAACTTGCAAATTTAATAAAATTTTGAATGTGAGTATTGTATCAATGTTGATTTCAGAAACTGTACAATCCATCATACATGCACATCTACAGTTACAGTTTTGAAGCCAAGCAAAGAAGGACTTTTTAAATGACCAAAGCGAACGTTCGTTTTATCTGATTACTATTCGTTTTTTCTTTGATAGAACAAGATCATTTTTCACTTTCTTCATAGGTAGATCTTGGAAATAAGATTGTTCATGTTCAAGGAGGTATTTTGATTGAAGATTTAAATAAGCAACTGGCTTCTCATGAGTTTAACCTTGCTCTTCCTATACAAGGAGCTCAGCCTGCTGTTTTTTAGCCGGAACTCTCTCAACATGTACAAAAGGTACTGGTATTGATCTTCAATACCAGTACTACCTATGTCAAAGAATTTTTCGTTATTCTACCGAATGGGTGGTCGAAAATCATCACTAGAGAAGAAAGCAAAGAGCTTTTCTACAATATTCTATGTGGCATGGGCTGCTTTGGTTTAATTACATCAGTTAAAATGCAATGTGTTGAACTGGAACAACTTGAAGAAACAATAGAGTCAATACCGATGGCTAAGATTATTGCAAACTTTAGTGACATTGCGCACTCAGTGCCACGCGTTCTTATATGGTGGATGCCTTTAGATGTCCACGGCCGAGCTTGTATCTCTCGAATTTCTGACACATCGGTGTCTCGATCTGCATCTCATGAGCATTCGTGGTTTCATCGTTGTTTGAGTGGGTACTACTTATATCAATTACTTCTTTATCGATGTACTAGGCTATCGTCATTGACATGTTATGTTGTTCGTCTCTTGTATACACTGACGCGAGAGGTTCCACAACGACGGATCGGTAATCAGAAAGATCTTTTACCAGTGGATTTTTTGTATAGTCAACGTACGTCAGAGTGGTCATTACCTTTCGAACAGGCAACTATGGCAGTGCAAGAATTATATAGTTTATTTAACAGAGGTAGATTTTATCAAATGAATGGCATGATTGAAATTAGATTTGTCAAAGGAAATCATATTCCTTTATCACCCACCTACAGCTCTATGAATGACCAGTTTATCGTGGATATCGGGCTTGTTCAATGCTGTCCCTTCCGTACTAGAGAGCCCAGACTGCCTTTTCAACCATTTCTTGCGTTCTTCTGCACTGTATATCAACGCTATTCTGGACGTTTTCATTGGGCTAAGGAGATTTCATCAGATATAAAAAATATCAACGATATCAAACGCATCTGGGGAAGCGAACACGAAAAGATTGATCAGTGGCTGGACTCTAGAAACGAGCTTGACGCACATCACATGTTTTTCACAAAGAAATTAGCAACGTTACTAACAAATGAAGATACTGATAGAACATCAGCATTGTCAAAAGTGATATTCTGAGATGACAGATTGCAGAACTAAGTTTGACAAAACATCGATTATTTCATTATGTGTATATTGAGCTCGGGTTACATAATTTTATATTGAATAAATAAACTTTAGTATTGTCTCCTATATTCATTCGAGGGTATGAGTGTGAGTATGAAAGAACTCACACTCACACCCAAATGTTGAGCATCAAGTACCTGTAAAACTTGAAAAAGTATTTCAATCTAGTTCAGTTGGCAAACCATTTACTGTAATGGATGTAATGATGCTTGTTAAAAAAGGATTAATTGATTTAGATGACAAAATAGTGAAATATTTCAACGATGTGTCTATAGAAAGGAATAAGATTGCTATTTCACATCTATTAACTCATCAATCTGGAATGGCTGAATACTCCATTCCTTTGAATCTTCAATCAGATCATATTAAAGACGATATTTATCAAATGATTCAAGATAGTTTGGTGATATCATATTGGGACTTTTGATTGATTGTGTAACAAATTAACTTTACGAAGATTTTCTTCAAGAAAATGGTTTTAATCTTCTCTGGATGAAGACTGCACGAATAATAAACGAAATTGAGATAATTTCAAATCATGCTTCTGGATATCTACTTGTCAATAATGCATTAAAAAATCAAGATTGGGTATATCACCTATATTTTAATATATTAGCTGGTAGAAGTTTGTATTTGAATATATATGATATGGCCAAATGGGATGGAGCACTTTATACTTATCGATTACTTGAAAAGCAAGAAGATGTCGAACTGTTTGCTTAAGAATGAAAACAAAACCAAGTGAGAATCTTGATTCTTCCTTGGAATACTTGTACTGTCGATGTTAAAGAAAATGGTAATGTCATGTAAGAGCATTTGATCAACACACGAAGAACATTCTCTCGCAGTGAACTGTAATTGCATAGATCAAAGATCAACAGTTTTGTCAAAATGAAAATATTGAAGGCATCATAGCGCTTGCAACTTTTCAAACGTTTCATCAATGCCAATCAAAGTAATATTTTTTCTTAACTGAGCGCTATCAATTTTTCTACTGAGCTCAAAGTAAAATTTTTTTCAGAGCTTTCAACAAGACCAACTCTGAGTATTTTGCTCAAAACATATGCTTCTAGTACTCTGAGAGAGACAAAAAATAAACTTTTAAAACATTGGCAGACATAGCCTTTTCATTCATAAATTAATTTAATGAAATGATTTTGCAAACACTAGCTAAATGATCCTTGAACCGTTTGGCTTTTACTCTCTGAGTTTTTTCTGTTGCTTTTGGCCTTCAAAATCTTGATGGATACCAGTCTATACATGTCTTACCCTGATTTTTCTTCCCTAATTTATGAACGTTTTATTCTATACTATTAAATAATGTCAATAACACTCTACTAACTGTTATACTTTAGCTCTTTAAATATATACAAGTGTATCTAATGTATGCAGGTGATGCAATGCGACAGTTGACCGCCACAAGTGCAAAGTCATTTTTACCTCCAAGAAACAATCTTAAACACTTTTTTGTTTATGTACAGGGTTGTGCATAACCTTTTGCTAGGGGGGTAGCGTCATTATTTCAAGCTGAATACCTAATGAATTTTATACCAAATTAAAGAGCGTCGAAAACTGGATTTATTAGTACTAAATAGTAAGAGTTATCAAAATATGTTAATGTGGAACTTACGAAATTTTCGGAATTTTATGCTTTTTTTACCATAGAAAATTAAGGCGCCAGCAATTCAAATATATAGTAAGATATTTTCTTTTGATATTTTTACATGCTTCGATAGAGCTCGTCAAGCTCTACAAAACTGTATATATCAGAATTTTTTTNAACATAATTCAAAAAAAAGTTGCAATGGAATATAGAAAAATTGATCTTCTTCTTGGGGGTGGCGTTAAAAGCTAGATATTTGACACTGTTGCTACGATTTCTCGTAAACCAAAAGAGATGGAAACTTCATTTTTTCAGAAGTGAATGGTCATGTCTAGTCCAATAAAATAAAAAAAATTATCAAAATCGATTGAGTAGAACTCGACTTATAAGCTTTTTTCTTGTTGAAACCCAACGGTACAATTGGCGCGCTCTTCACTCATATATATATATAAAGAAAAAGAAAAAGAAACAACAGATTTGACAAGTATATATGACTCATCACCTGATTGTCTTTTAATCTTTTATCTGCTTTGTATGTTTCACTCTGTTATGTACATTTGTTTTATCAGTATTTAATCATTTGAACTGTTCGAGAACTTCTGAAGAAGATCAACTTCATTGATCGAAACGTCAAGAATAACAATTTTTTATAAATAAATAGGAAGAGAACCCTTATAATAAATAATGCCAAAAAACTTTCTCAGTCGTAACGAATTGTCAACCCTCTATGGGACACGAACATATGCCATCGCAAAAAACATGGAAAAATTATATTATAAGAAAATGAAAATAGAACAACATATTAATTATTTACAAAAATGCAAACAATACCACAAAATTCCTAAAGGCTTAACAATAAAGAATATAACAAATATTCGAAAAAACAACAAAATACTAAATCATACCATGATTAAAATAAACAATCTACTCGAACATAACTACAAAAGAAACAAACAAATAACTAAGTAAATAAATACACAACAAACAATACTTAAATTGTATATGAACGAAATTCAACCTAAACGACCACATACTAATGATACATATTGGATAAATAAGCATGATAAATCCTCAAAGTAAAAACAAATTGAAAAACATGGAAAGAAATTTAATAAACTTCAAAATCGACAATTATCAAGAAATCAAGAAATAATAAAAAACTACGACACATCGAATGTAATCAATAATTCCAACAAAAAACTTTCTGAAGATCATTTGAAAGTACTTTCAAAAGGTTTAAAATTCATGCCAACGCCAACAAATATTGATACAGTGGAAGTAATAACGAATACAGAATCATCACTACACTCAATGCCTCTATTACAAAAACAATTGGCAACCAGTGAAATCACCACGTTTATTTCTAAATGGAAGAGACCAAAATCCACAAACATTACAAAAGAAGAAAACAAACTACGAAACGATATCAAAAGTATCGATTCAATCATAGTTGTACCAGCTGACAAAGGCGGCAAAGTAGTGATCATGAACAAAGAAGACTACATCAGTAAGATAGAAGAAAAGCTCAACAACCAAGATTTATATCAAATAGTAAAAGATCCAACTAATACAATTAAAAAGAAAATCAGCCACATGACTAACAATTTATTCAAACAAAACAAAATAACAGAACATCAAAAATATCAATTTTCATCAATTGACAATTTACCAACATTAAAAGGTCAACCAAAGATACACAAAAAAGACAATTCCATAAGAATTATCACATGTACAAACTCAGCAATCACATCTTATATAGCCAAGTTCACATTCTCATTAATTAAACAACTGAGAGAAACAATCGATCCCAGTTTGAAAAACACAAACGATTTCGTCTCAAAAATCAACCAAGTAATATTAGAAGAAGATGACGGAATTGCGAGTTTGGATGTCCAAGATCTATTTAACAATGTACCTATTCAAGCATCTATCGATATAACTATAGATAGAATAGGCCAATCGAAAGCTTTTTACAATTCCAATCTACAAAATCAGATTTAGAAGAACTTCTTTCAATATGTCTAAATAACAGTTACTTAACATTTAATGAAAAATATTATCGCCAAATTAAAGGTCTCCCGATGGAAAACGTACTGTCGCCGCTACTATCAGATCTATTCATGCATAACTACTTTAACGAACAAATGAATGAAGTAAAACACAAACCCTGGAGATACGTTGACGACTTTTAGATTACCACTCCTGTCATAGCAAATCTATCAAAGATAATATCATCAAAATCATGACAGAAAAAATAATTACCATTACTACAAACAATCAACAACAATTTGAAGATCTTCAAAAATTAGAAAATATGTTTTTAAAGTCCAATTATCCACCACATGTAATATCGACAATTATTATGAAAACATTACAAAATAAAAACAATGATGAAAAGATAAAAACAACTCAAGAAAAGAATAAGAAAAATGAAACAATAAATCTTACACTGCCATATACACCTGGGATGGAAGTCTTGAAAAGAAAGTTAGAGAAACTCAATATCAAACTCTATTTCTCGTACAACAAGAAATTAAGTTCTATTACAACAGCTAATATGAAACCACAATCAAAGTCTATCGTCTATCAAATAGATTGTCAATGTGGAGCCATATACAATGGTGAGACTAAAGTTGGCTTACTTAAAAGAATGAAACAGCACGACAACGCAATCAAACAAGATTAAGAATTAAATAAGTCTGAAATCGTTCGACATCACCACGAAAAGAAATGGTAATGTATGTTTGACCCTATAAAAGGATTTCCAATAGACAATGACATTAACTACAAAAAAAGAAAAATTAAAGAAACCATACACTCGTTCATAAACCAATCTGTCAACCAACACAATAAATTAAACAGCATGTGGGACGGAATATTACTCAATCATCAAGCGAAAATCAAGAACAAAATACGTTTTAAACAAAAACAACATCTTAAAGAACAACAAACACAGCAATTACAAACATACTTGGGACAAGACGGTAATACTGGTATCGACAACTAACTACAGAAGAAAAGAATTCCAGTCTCTACCGTCTTGTCCGTACCAATACATATATATATATATATATATGTATAAAGAAAAAGAAAAAGAAACAACAGATTTGACAAGTACATATGACTCATTACCTGATTGTCTTTTAATCTTTTATCTACTTTGTATGTTTTACTCTATTATGTACATTTGTTTTATCAGTATTTAATCATTTGAACTGTTCGAGAACTTCTGAAGAAGATCAATTTCATTGATCGAAACGTCAAGAATAACAATATTTTACAAATAAATAGGAAGAGAAACCTTATAATAAATAAATAAAATCTTTTTTATATAAAATTCACCGGTTAAATGTTCTATCAATGGCGCTTATTTTTTAAATTAATAGTCAACACTAATTGTATACTTTACAAATCTTTGAAAATGTTTGAAGAACGAGAATAATAGAAACAGGAATATTAAACATTTGATAGATATATAAGGTGAGAGATATTCAAGCAAAAATAACAAGTGAGAGAATCTTCACTTTATCTAATAATATAACAAAACTTTACATCACAAAGTATTGTTATCGCTTTTCTGATTTCCAGATAATTATATAAGAGACTCATCAACTACAATATAACTTTTTATCATTTATCTATATACTTCCATTTTAAAAATCTATCAACGCCTTATAAACCTTCATAATGAACGGCATAACTATCATTTAAGATACTTAGCATAACCGTTGTACCAATTCGTTTGTGATATGTTACTGTCTCAAAACAAAAAGAGATTTATCACTGAAATTTAAAAACGTTTATCTCTGTTACGATTTTTTCTGTACAATATTGTATTGTTCAAGGTGTTTATCAACTTGAAAAATACTTCTTTTGCTAGAAAAAATAATTTTAAACAAGTTATTTTTGAGTTAGTGTCTCTACTTTTCTTTTTACTAAATCAATTACTTTTAATATATGATCATTGAAGATACATTAGTTATTTTACTATAAAAATGGCTTTATCTCGATGGCTTAAAATATTTTATGGTGAAAAGCATAGTTTCAACCGTAATTTTAGATATGATCTAGTAGCTTTTATGATTAATAGATGCATGAAATAATTTTTGTAGCTTCAACTGATGTGTTATATATTTAGATAAATATACGATATTTTTGACTAAAACCAACTGCTACTCCAAACAATTTCGAATAACAGATCGACCCAAGCTAAACGTTTGTTGATGATTTAATTCTCCCATTCCTTTCTTTCTACAGGACCGATCTTTTTACTATCATTGTCCTCTCTCTAGAAGTCTACCAAAGCAGAAGGAGGAAAAGGAAAAAAATTCCCAACGAAAGTCTTTTCATAACTAATATCTTTTAAAATACCTTATGAGTGTAAATATCAATCGTGCCGAATATATCTCATATGTATGTGGCTTCATTGCCTAGTAAGAATTATATGAATTTTGCTAATTTCATCCGATCTCGTGAATATAAGATAAGACACGATATTTGTTTCTTTTATAAACCTTACTTATTTCAAACAATCAAACTAAATAAACCAAATAGTGTAGAACCCAGTATGTTTACAATTATTATATAGCTTAAGAGTTTCCTTGGAACTGTCAAGTTCGATGTGAAGACTTTGTGAATGTCAATTACCCAGATTTTGATTATTACCAAAAATAAGAGTAACAGCTTCCGCAATTGATTACGACACATTTTTTGTTGACTATCATTGCAATTTAATGAACTCTGTTTTTCTATCGATCTAGTTGGAAAAGTTATACTTAGATCAACTGACCAAATTGAAAAGTAAGCATTGAGATATTCATTACTAGGAAAACTCTATCAATGCATATCAACATGCTTCTAAACAATAATACTGATTGATAGTTTAATTGTCTAAGTAGTTCATTATCTATCATCATCTGTAATCTTATCTGTAATGTATCATCTTAGTTGCTCAATCAAAATGATAGCTGGTTTTTTATTCTGTTGTTGTTTTAAATATCTCGAATTGGGAAAAGAAACGGTCATTCAAAAGTTTGCTTTCTTGGAATAGCCATTTGCAAGCAAAAAGAACTTTGTTCGAAGGATCACAGAAGACATTTCTCTTGTTTGCTTTTGAAATTTTATTTTTATTTTGGAAACAAATGAAACTTTCCTACTATAGATATAAATAAGACGTGCCGTGTTGAACAAATTACTGAAAATATATGAAAGTATTAAAAAATTCATATTGAAAAAAATATTTATCATTTAAGAAAAAAATACGTTGTCGTGCATTTTCGTGATAAGGTGCCTATTAAAAAATATAATGAAAACAATCGATTGAAGTATCAATTGTTTATTTTTACTTCAACGTGCCTACAATATAAAATAAATAAAGTATCTGAAATGATACACTCAGCCCGTTTTTTGAAACATTGTTTACTCTTTCTTCAGATGTATGCGTGCCAAAATTTGAAATGCCACTAGGCGATATACATGACAAAGCTATTTTTCGTACTTTCAAGTACCTTCTTGTCGAGAAGCAGGCTGAGAAGCCAATACATTATTTTTTATCAAAAGATATGGCTACCAGCTCAATATTCTTCAATAACAACTAAGAATAAATGCGAAAACCTCGGATTTAAATCCGAGTGTTATGTGTACTTCAAAAAGTGAAAAGGCATATTCACTGTGTTTTTTATCACTAAATTGCAAGGAGAAAATACAGGCGTGCTAAGTTAGCATGGACCATACTGTATGCAACCCTATCCGATGACCACTGAGTGANGTGACGAAAATCTTCGAAAATTTTGGACAAAAAGGACGTATCGAGGAAAACTTTTTATCAGTTATGAAAGAGCAGATCACGGGCTATCTTCCCATGTATTTATCTCAATTTCGATGATTCTGACGAAAAGTGACTTTTTTTGAGGGGGGGGGGGGCTTAAGTATAAAGTATGCAGGGCATGTATGAAATCGCAATCTCAATCAGAATAGTGTGAAGAAGAGATGCAGAGTAGAAGCTTGAATAGTGATAGGGTCAAATGCTAAAAACAACAGTAGAAAACTACATTTCCCTGGTACTTCAACAAAATACTATTGGATAATGAAATATGAGAAACATATTTAAGATCTCGCTGAGAAGTAAGCCTAGAATCTTATAATGTGTGAAGTTTCTGACACTGGTATCGTGTTTACCATATCCTCAAAATCATTCCTACATGTTTTCATGATTTTTACTCAAACTGATAAGGAGATAAGCACTGGTTACAAACGGATTTCCGAGAAAGTTATTCTTTTATAGCTGCGTAAAACAAACTTCTATATCTCCTTATCGGTTTGAGTGAAAAATCATGAAAACACGTAGAAATAAGTTTTCTACTATGTCAAATGCCATGACAGGATGAAAAACTTTTTCTTCTATAAGATTCAGAGCTTGTTTTTCAGTAGGATCTCTGAAAATCTGATCCAAAAACTTTTCTCTTGCTTTGAGTTGATACTCAGATAGTTTTTTAAACTATAACGATCTATGTATGTCTCTCATTGATTAGACATTCAACACTCTATAGGACGTGGCTAAAGTGACTCGAAACTAATTTTTCGTTGTTATTTTCTCACCATGTGCCTCTCAAACTATCTTAAACTCAGCTTCCAATCATGTTTTTACATGGTTCTGATTAGGATGGCGATTTCATACACAACGTGTATATTTTACACTTAATGACCTTGATAGAGCAACTGGCGACAAGAACTGAGTATGACCCTACACTAGCACCCTACATTAAAATAGATTTTTTTTCTCGATCGAATATCTATTGTGTTCGAATTATAACCTGATAATCGAAATCAATATCAAATTCCGGATCGCATAATGTATGATTCTATAAATTTAGAAAAAAAAAACGTTCCGAAGGTCCTGGAGTCCCTTACACATGCAAAAAGATAAATGAAAAATGAAAGCTGTATTTCGATAGAAAAAAAAAACATTTCATTTTTACTCCGAATTTTATGATGACTCAACACAGGTCATTCTTTTTGGCAAATTTCGTGGGTGTAAAAATGGTCTTATCGATACTTGTCGTTTTACACTCTCTCTCACTGTTGAAAAATAAATACGTTTGTTGTTGTTTGATGAATTATTCATCAAAATATTTCAGAAAAAATATAGATTTCCTTTTTTGGTTTGAAAAATTTACAGTTTTCGTTGTTTTTTAAATTTAACAAAACTGAATGAGTTTACTTTTCATGGCCGTTTCCATAGAAACTTATGAATAACTTTATTAATAGCTTGATACATGTGATTCAATAAAACTCTATCAAGCCAATATAGATTTCAAAAAATATTTGCTTAAGATTGAATTTCTTTTCACTTGCGAGCTCTGATTTATTTCACTAGGAATAAAGAAGCATCTTTTTCTAATAATCCATTCTTGGCAAACGCAATAATTTTCAAATAACGCAATCAATTAACTGTTATAGGTATTGTTGTTTTTGCAAAAGTTTGAACAGGAAAATTTAGTTTTTTCTCTTTTGTTTTTCGAATATCAATGAATTATATTCATAATCAGTCAATTGTTTCTGTCGTCGAATATACAAAATACTTCTACTCTGTCAACGAAGTATACAAATGATAGTCTTTCTAATTGAAATTTTCCAAACGATTAATTATTCGAAAAATATCATATATATGACATACGTGCAAAATAAAAACTTCATCGAATAAATTTTGATTTGTGGAAAATGAACTCGATGAAAAGCATTTGTTTGATTTTGATAAAAAAAAGTAAAAGAAGTGTGAAAACATCATATGAGTAAATTCACATCTACAATCATAAGAAAATAAGATAATTATTAAAATTAAGCCTTTTCATTTATCGGTATGTGTTTTGAAAGAAAATTTTCTTCGTTAATTTGTATTGTTTTCATATAGAAATTCACAATTAGTAACAAAATCTGCATTATCTCATTTTGTAGATTTTCAGTTAAACTTCGAAAATTTAATCAGTCAATTTTGGATTATGATTTTTAGTTTAAGCAGAAATTGAAATTTAACTGAGATTTACTTTTCACATTCTTAATACTTTTGGTAAATTTTACATACAATGTGCTAACTCATATGTATCAATCAATTCTTTTCTTAATTCATCTCTTAAATTGATAGAACAAAAACTATGAAACAAAGATAGAAAAAATAATTTTTCGACTGTCTTTGCAGTTCATATTTATTTTTCTCGTTTTAAACAACAATAAACAACAACAATTATAGCCAAATAAAAAACAGATGGCCACAGTAATACAGTTATAACAGTAAAGATGATTTTCAGTCAAATAAAACACACATATACGTGTGTTGATATGCTGAAATAACATAAACAATAACAATGAAAAAAAAACAGAAAATTAGACAAAACAAACAAGCAACCAAGAAAAAACGAAAAAAATCATTTTTTCTTTTTTGTATAAACCGTTATCTGTAGCTACTGTTATGTTGTTTATTATCACAAAAAATTGACCTACACACACACTCATACATTCACTATGGAAGTAATCGAGGTAGTAGAAACGTTGTTGTTGTTGTTGTTGTAACTGGTTCTTGTTTAATATAGCAATATTGTTGTTGTTGTTGCCGTTGTTGTAAAGCAGCAAATGTAAGTAATTCAATTGTTGTTGTCGTTGTATTCGTTGATGTTAATGGTGCAGTTGTGTTACAACCAAGAATTTTTAATGTGGCTGAACAACTATTTTCATATTCGTCCATTGCTGCTGTCATTGTACATGATGGTGATGACAAAGATGGAGTTGAGTAACAATAAATTGGTGAATCATCATCTGTATTCCCTGGTTCACGTTTTACCAATTGTTCGATTAATGCATCTGAAAAAAAAACAAAATGTTTATTATTATGTTTTTGTATGTATAAAGGATATCACCGGATTAGAACATAAATCTGCCGTTCTATTAAGTTTCACTTTTAACAGATTAGCAAGATGAAGCATGAAATTCTGTAAATTTTTGCGTATTTATTTATTTTCTTTGGGTTAATGAAAAAAATATTTCTCGAAGATTAAGTGCTCTGGGGGGGGGGGGGGGGGGGGTGTCCATTTTGTTTAAATATTTTTGTAATCAACAACTTTTTTTTTTTCAGTGACCTATATGAAAAAGATGTGGAGAAATGAACATAGTTTTGCATTTCTAACAAGACACGNATTTGTGTCAAGTCTCTTCTCTATATTTAACTATTTATCCTGTATAGATACAATCAAAAGCATATTTCTATTCTTTACATTGTTAAACAGTGAAATAAAGTCATTCTCAATTCCGAAAGGATAGCTCTGAAGAATGGATATTTTTGATCGATTTGCGTACGGTCTGGTTGATGGAAAATCAAAATCATATTTCTCAGTTGAAAAAGCGATTGTTTGATGTTCTATCATAATCAAACATTGGTTTTTAGGGGGGGGGGGGGGGGGGGGGAGGGGACGCCGGCTCTGTCAACTTTGGATAATAATTATGGTAATCAAAATCTTTTTGTTTTGCACGACACCATATGAAAGCTAATGCTGAAAATCGACCTACTTTTCCATATTCTAACAAATTACATAATAGTTACACTTTTTCTTTCATTTATGTAGGGTCATACAGGTGCAATGTCGCACCTGTTCAACCGTGAATAAACTAATCAATAACCATAATTACTAGGTAATTTTGCAGAACATGAAACAGTGCGCTGACTTACACTAATAGTTTTCATACTGAATTTTAAAAAAATGATCATTACCATAGTTTTTATCCGGAAGTGATAGGTCATCGAAAAGATTTGGTTTTTCTTTTTGCCTTCACTAAGCAAATAAATAAACAGTAATGTGCAGAATTTCATACTCAATCTTCCTAACCTATTGAAAGTGAAACTTAAAGGATTAGCAGATTTACACTCTAATCCAGTCGTGTCCTTTAATAATATTACCATTTAATGTTGCTTGTCGAAGTACATTACAGGCAACAATTTGTGCAGCTGCTTGTAAACCAGTTGCAGTTATTTGTTGTTGATGTAATGGTGGTGGTGATGGGTGACAAGTATTATTTGTTGATGCTGTTTCAAAACATAATGTTGTTGGTGTTTGTTGTTTTGATATAGGTTCTTTTGATATAAATGTACCATTACGAAATAGAATAACTTCACGTGGTGTTGATTTCATACGACGACGCGTTGATGAACGTGCTGTTGTTGTTGAAGAATTTTTTAATAGATCTGTATCACTACTACTTGCTGAACTTAAACCTAATGTAGTTGTTTTAGAATCTATTCGTGTGGCATCTTCAGCTATTATAACAACACTAGCTTTGGGTTCTAAACCAAAAATAAAAAAGAATAAAAATTTTCTATGTCGAAGTTATAGAAATATATTTACCAGCTCCTGTAGAATTTATTCGTCGTTTAGCTGCAGCACTATTTCTGGATGTTCTAAAAATGAAAAACAGAAAATCTATTATTTTAAATTCATTGAAAAACAATATAAAATCTTACGCTCGTGATGTAACTCGACCCCCTCGTTTGAATTTTTTTCCTTTTAATACTCGTGCTGGTACAATAGGTAATGATGATTGAAGGGGTACTGATGGAATTGGTGATGATGTTGTTGCTTAAAACAAGAAAAAAAAACAATAATTATTTACAATAATTCAACAACAGAAAAAAGTGTGAACATGACTTGAGGCTTTTATTCAAGTCTTAGAAAACTCTACAATATCTATAATCAGAATTTATATTTATCTTCTATCTTAAAACAGTAAATTTTAATTAAATAAAAAATAATAATGTTTATTTACTTGTATATGTATGGCCTATAGTTTTTCCATTATTATTTGATGTAACAATGGGATGAAATTGTAATTCATTACCACTAACATATAATGTTGTTGGCATTTCGGTTGGTTCAATTTTAGCTTGATGTATTAAACGAACAGTTGTAGTTGTTGATGATGATGGTAATTGTTGTTCAGATGAATGTTGATTTAAGAACTCAATTAGATCATTCTTTTGTATTGTTGATTGTGATTGAGAATAATTATTTAATTTCAATTTATCTTGAATAAGTAATGAACAATTATTGAATTTATCTTTTTCATTATTTTGTGTTTCTTCTTTTATATCAATATCATTAAAATTGAGAAAATTTTGTTGTAAATCATGTTCAAGTAATTGATCAAATAATAATGGTTTCATCCAATCTTCAACATCATCATTAGAATTTGTTGAATTTAATACATCCAAAAAATCATCATTTAAATGAAGCAATGGTGAAAATGCATCGAACATTGATGTTGGCGGTGATACGGATAATGAACCAAATAATGTTGGATTATGTGATGGAGCAAAATCAATTTCCATTTTACGCAACCGATGAATCACCGGGGATGGGGAATCAAAAAAAAAAGAAAAGAAATAAAAATCGATTAGAAAATTTATTTAAAACTACTGCAACTACAAGGTTTTTGTCAAGGCAAATGTACTGATCGTTTATCAACTAGACTTGAGTATCATGCCCTCATTTGCATAAAAACATACATATACATAAAAATGTTTGTACGGAGAACGAACATTGATCCTTGTGCCTTGTGAAAGAACAAGGAAGAAAAAGAAAAAAAAAGATAGATTACTATCGGTTGATAGCAGCCATTATTATGAATTATAAAACCTCTAAAAAAACAGTAGATATGATTCATAGAAAAATAGAGATTGTTGCTTAGTGACAATATATGAAGCTTTCCTAATGGTGAATACGAAAGACGTATGTTTTTTGAACAGATAAATTGAATACGAATGACTGCATCATCTGCTACAGCTAATGTTCGAATTTTACCAAATAATAAAGTTTATCGACAATTATTCGATGCACAAGTAAAAATTTATATAAATGTTTTTATTTATATTATAGGAGAAATCAGAATTGAGGAAAATTTAAATTTGCAGTTTTTCCTATAGAACAGTTATTAAATATTCCTGAACATAAGGTGTAAAGATGTTATATTTTAGTTTTTTCTATAGAAAAAAATAAAAATATACATTTCAATAACTATTTTGTACATTACTTAAAGATACTCTCCCTCCTTTGGGCACTTGAGTCTTAAAAATGATGTAGCCCATATTCGATAGTATAACTGTGACAAAAGTTTGAGTCCGACTAGTTTTACTCTCCTGGAGAACCAGAAGTAGACCAAAAGAGGAAGTAGCCCTAAATAGATGCTTTTGTATTACGTTCTTATTACCATGGAATACTTTTATAAATTACTTGATAACCATATGGATACCTATCAACTATGTATAACAACATGTATAATCTCCTCACGATTTCAAACATTAGATCTGTTGGATTTATCCAATTGTAACTTTTGTGACTTATGTGATATCGATTCAACACTATTACCAACAATAATATTCATTCAAGTTTGCAAAACGTAAGTGAATGCAGGAATAATTACTTCTATTGAAGCATGTGACTGTTATGGTACTTGTTCAAGGAAGAAATGTCGATGTCGAGCAGCAAAAATACAGTGTCGAACCAAATGTTGTTCATGAAAAATGAAACTATGTTCAAATGTTTACTTGAATCTTCGTATTTTTGAAATATAAAAATAATTAGAGTTTATACCTTTTGTTCAGGAATATTTAAGATTTTCCTTGAAAATAAAATTCATTTACAATTTTTCTGAATTTTAACTTTTCTTGCGACATTTATATAAAGTAACTTCCAAAATATTATTCAACTGGGTTTATTTTCAATCTATTTTTCGCTGTCGTCAATGCTAATAAGAAACCAAATAGCAATTTTTTTTGAAGAATTTTTATTTTCGATAGGAAGTTTTCCAAGAATAAGATGTCTGAAAAAGCGAAAATCTAGTTTTTTTATGTCTTGAAATTCTATTGGAATTATCCAAAATGATATAGTAAATAATTCTCTACAAAATATCTTTCAGATCTCTAAGATATTTTTTGGTCGAGATATATCAATCTTATGGAAAGTCATTTTTTATGCTAGTTCGTACAGAAACATCATTTTTGTGTCTTTTATGAGATTGATATATCTCGATGAAAAAACGTCGTACAGAATTGTGTTCTGTCATTCTCGATAATCTAAACAGAATTACAGGAGATAAAAGAAAAGTTTTTGTTCGATGTTTCAGAGATTAGTTTCATCTTCGAAAATAAAATTCTTTACAAAAATCACTATTTGCATTTGTATTAGCATTGAATGAAATGAAAACGAAATTGAAAATAAATCTAATCGAATAATCTTGGGAGTTAATGTATATGTTTAATTTTAATAGGTACAATTAAGTGACACTTATAATCGAGTACGAGACAATCAACTTGCTAAACCTGTTAATATTACTGCACATCCAGATGCTACACCGCTTGTACGAAATATTAGACCACATGGTAATTTCTTCTATTTATAGTATTTTCAGATATACGCTTCATATTTTTTCTTGAATAATTTGACTTTATAGGAACTTGAAAAGAATTTTGTTTCAATAATAAAAAAACATTTTATTCTGAATAATCATACTTTACTGAACTGCTCGTGTACTAGAGTCACGCTTAGGTCGTACTTATGAAATAATTTGACATACTGAGTTTTGCTTAAATTTTAATCTATTCTTCCGAAAAAATGTACATTTTGACACACATAAATGATCAATGAGCAATAGGAGTATGTTATTAGATTCTCATTCAAAGCACTAGATAGGTATGAGCCATCTTACGTGCATT
The DNA here is from genome assembly GCA_905329745.1 of Rotaria sp. Silwood2. Classification (NCBI taxonomy): domain Eukaryota; kingdom Metazoa; phylum Rotifera; class Eurotatoria; order Philodinida; family Philodinidae; genus Rotaria; species Rotaria sp. Silwood2. Next base: position 121,976 of record CAJNSZ010000015.1, on the reverse strand, counting down.
ATACCCGAACAAAAAATTATAGATCTATGATATATGAATGAGAGTGTCAGACTATGACCAAGCTCTACTTTGCTTTCGATTAAGATTGTTCTCTCTTACCTGATTTGTTTTCATCGAAGTTATGGATTCTTGACTGAATGAACAATATTTTCCATGTATTATATATCTATTCACTAATCTGCTATAAATAAACTATATACATAGACTTCATTCAAAAATTATCGCAATCAGATTATTTATTTTTTCGAATTTCAAATACGCAATGCAAACTACATTCATCTTGAAGCAAATAAAAAAATATGTCTCTTTCTCATGGTTATAGTATTTTATAAATGAATTATTGCCTTAAAATTATCTATGTAAACCCTATAGATTCTGGAAGATTATAATCACATATTCAACTAGTAGGGTCATAAATATAGAGAAAAGATCCCTCAAAGTGACTCGAAATGAATAATTAGAAGTCACTACGACTTGAGAAATATTTCAATGTGTCTATTGAAAAAAAAAAGAAAGAAAGGTTAAATTGACATTGTTTGACACAGAAAAGGCCAAGAATAGAAGAATAATGAGTAATTCTCATTGACTCCTAATTTCTTTGAATATAATAGATTTACTATTGTGAAAGAGTAAAATAACTTTCGAAGAAATAATATTTTATCAAAAAAATCATTTCTGTTTCAAGGATTGAACTCAAAGGAAAATATTTCCGGAAAATACACTCAAAAGAAAAATTGTCAGCACACCACTTTTGGGGCTGGAATGTAGGTCCCACATGTGATTTTTAGTCTAATTATACTAATACAAAATAGGTTAATTGAAAATTTCCTATTAGACTTTTGCTGTTTTCTAAGAATAATTGATTGCAAATCAAACAATCTATCTTATTCATTTCTGCATTTTCAACAAAATTGTTTTAATTTTCACTATCTTTCTATTTTTTATTTTCTTTGTTGCTTTTCATTGTCGTAATTCTTACTATCCTCCATTTATTTAACTGCTAAATAAACCTATTATATGTATCCATTACGTCTATAGCAGATCTCTTAGTGTACTATTACATATCTCAGTAAGCTCACAAACACTGCTGTTGATTACTTGCCAATTTTATAAATGGATGAGTTCACATTTTTTATGTTGATCATATGACAACTGTAGAAAATCCATTCATTGCTAGACTTTACATTTTGAATATAAATTTTTATCTATGCACTGTTGTAGAACAATCTAAGTCTTATCAAACCGAAATTTTTCTTCGCCTTTCAGTAGCTAAGACTACATGCCTGAAAACATTTTCAACACAATGGACAAACCCACAATATGAATCCTTCTTTATTTGTGAATACTGGCACCTCATTAATAATTCTGTTGTCCAGTAAAGTAGATCGAAAATCAAGTTAAAAGTTTTTTTGAACCGTACTTGCTTGATACAATGCAAAATATGAGCTGGAAATACGAAGCATGAACTGTCTTGCATCCGAAAGGTATAGGTAGATTCGCTCGCCCTCTCCTTCCTATTCTTAACTTCGCGAAGAGGATCTTATAAAGATTATTGAGCCTACTCTAGATTCAAAACGTTCCTCCACCTGTGCTAATGATCATTTGCCTTTGTTTCCCCGTTGCTGTGAAATGGGAGCCGAAAAATCTTGACTTAAAAAGCATAATACTATTTTCCACAAATTCGGATCTAAATTTTTGTAATGTAGAAGTTTAGCTTTCATTTAAATTCTATTACAACTTTAACATAGATAAAATTATTAATTTCTAATCTAGAATATCAAAAGCAACAATGGCTCTCAGGTTTACCATTCGACAATGATCCAAACATTAATCCAATAGCAATATTGTGAGATAAATGCTATTTTTGTTTTTGTTTTTTTTTTTATGAAAAATTTGAATCTAGCTTTCGTGATGAAAAGCAGCGACGTCAAAATGAAGAACAAGAAGAACTTGAGAAACTGAAACAAGAAGTTTTTGATTTACCTGATAATGTCGAACGTGGTTTGTTTTACATATCTTTTTTTTGTGAAAAAAAGCAACTGATTGAGTTTTTCTTTTTAAATAGAAAAAATTGAAAATGATGAAAACAATGCGAATAATGTGACTGAAAGATTAGCAGCTACTCGACAAATTAAATTTAATCAATTCTGGAATGAATTATTAGATAAAATATCGGAATTAAATCAAGTATTTAAATTTATAAAGAAATATTAAATATATTTTTTTTCTTTTTTCTAGAATTTATTAAACGAATTAGAAGGAATAACTCGAGAATGTAATATCTTTTATGAACACGGTGATAATGGTATAGAATTTTAATTTCAAAAGAAAATTATTTCAACATTTATATTCTAGAAATTGATGATCATTTACAAACAATGATCCATCAAAAAGTATGTTTCAAGAAAAAAACAGATCTACAGATTGACAAATCGAGTAGATTTGAAGTTAATACGTTTTTGGTTTCAATGATATGCTAACAAGAGAACTACCCAAATTGTAACTCACTGTTTGAGTTTACGAGAAAATCTTGCTAAGACTAGAAAAAGCTTAAAATTGTTTGCGCCTATGGGTCTTTGAAGCCAAGTTATGGTTGTTTTATTGAATTTTCGATTCGAAATTTCGCTCATAGATATAGAACTCGATTTTTGTCACATGTCTGTGGCAAATGGCTATGCGTTGGAAATTCAGTATCTTGACAAATGAACATTCTTTTCGGCTGAAACTTTCAGGATATTCTAAGACTCGTCACTAATATCTATGAACTAAATTTTAGGTCGAAAGTCCATCATTTGGTTTTCTAGAAAATGCCTAAAAATGAGTTGAAAATTCAATAAAACGGTCATAAATCGGTTGCAGAAGCATAGAACCATGAATATCTCTAGGATTTTTGTAGTCTTAACAAAACCTTCTTGTGGACCCAATATGAGTTCAGATGGCGAAGACAGTTGGGGTACCTGCATCTTAAATGAGAAAATAAGACCTACATACATGCTTTACTTTAATTGTTGTTTCAAGTGTAGTAATTTTGTTTCTAGATATTCTACAATGATGGATACTATTTATTAGAAAGATCTGTTTGAGAATGTGTAGCCTCTTCTAAAGCTAATTTTTTTTCCTAACTTGAACTATCGCTGAAATTTTTCAAATCAATGTTTTTATAGAATTCAGATGAATGTACATCTCGTCAGCAAAAAGATCACATAATCCAAGTTTTTAGCTTTAGGATCTTAAGATTATTTTAAACGATTCTCTCGATAGTCATTTATAATCAATGACTTTAATATGAATCAAATAACAATTCGTTAATCATGTTTTCACGTCGTGAATTTCAATTGATCCGACTGTTTAATTTCTTTTATTGTTTGAACCTGTGCTTTATTATCGTAAGGCCATAATGAATTACATTCTTCATAGACGCGTGACTGAACTGTGAGTCGTACAAATATTTAAATAGAATAACAATATCCTACTGCCGACACACTCATGCCATCGTTTGGTTAAGTCATGATAGAACAGATACTTAACAGCAAAGCTGAAAAAATGAATCGCAACTCTGTTGAGACGAAGCCAGTGTCAATCTTATGAAAATTTCTGAGATTTCTAGCATGTTCTACTAGGGAGGAACTATTTGCCGACTACTATAGATCTAATTCTTCGATAGACTAGTTCATTCATGTGTCTCCATTTAATTCTTTATTTGATATATCTATAAATGTTCCTATAAATCAAAATTACTATCATTTCAGTTTAATATTTTTTACAGTTGTGAATATAAATAGATGCGACTTTTTCGAATCAGGATAATCTACCTGTGATAAAGCAAAAATATTTAATGTGTTGGTCATTTAGGAAATTACAAATTTAACAATTCAATCATATGATCGTGCATTTGAACATCTTGATAGTCTTCTTCCACCACGTCTTTCTAAAATTCAAGATTATTGTCAAACAATTGAAGGACTTGAAATGGAACGAATTCGTAAAGTTTGTTTTTTTATGAAATATATTTCTTTTTTTTTCTTATTTGCATTAAAATATGTATCTAGATTCGTGATTTATTTAAATATTATTCTGAACGTCTTTATAAAACTCATCATTTATCAGATGAAGATACAGCCAATGAATTAGAAAAACAAGCAAATGTAAATATTCAAAATAATCAAAATACTTCACAACAATTTCATTCTTATAGGAATTAAATACACAAATAATTGAAAATCGTAAAGTATATACTGAACTTGAAGCAAGATTATTAACAGGTGAAACTGATCGGGTTCATCGTTATCGAGCTGAACTTATTGATCATCAAAATAAATGGAGAGATGCTATGTGGATTATTCACAAACAGACTTGGATGTAAGATTTTGATTCATTTTTTTTTTTCTCATAGGTGCGCTATAAAGATTAGTTTGTTTGAATGAAAATCTAAGGTGATTCGGATGAGAATAAGAACAAAAATTATACTAAGTCAGTGTTGGTACAAGGGAACCATTGAGTCGAAGGTTTTTAATTCATAAAAGCCTACACAAGACAAAAATATGAAGTCGAGAAGTAATATCTGTTAAACACTAAAGGCTAATTCTAATGACAAATTTTGTCGAACACTTAAAATTTTTCTTTCATTTATCATGATTAATTTTTAGCTCTAAATTATCTCAATGTAAAGCAAAATTACAACCAACAATTTCATCAACATGTGAGCCAATTGGATCAAATATTAGTGAACAAACACGTCATTTTGTTGAGCATATTAATATGATAAAGTAAAAATTTGTTGTTTTTATTTATTTTTATTTCGAAATAATCGTCTGTTTTTATTTAAATAGTACATTTGTTCCACCTATATCAACAAAAGAAAATGCTGAAAAATGGTATAAACAAGGTTATGATATAGTAAATAATATTGTTAATCAACGACAAGAACTTATGCATCAAATAATACAAATAGTAGAAAATGAAATTGATATATTAGAAAAAGAATCTAAAACAATACAAGTAAAGATAAACAAAAGAAATTCAATACATATTAAAATTTTATTCTCGTCAATAGGATAAAGTACTTCAAACTCAAGTATATAATACTGAACAGGCACAAATGGTGTTTGAACGAGACATTAAGCCATTATTTGAAGAACGAAAACAATTCTTGCAAGAATCAGTGATTGATCAAACTGAAGTAAGATGATTTCTAATTGAAAGAAAAAGTAACACTTAGAGTAAATCGTTGATTTATTGTGAAACATGATTTAAAAGGAGTGTCGAGGTATAAGAGTAAAAATTTGCTCCTCTATTGACTGTGAAAGAAATTGATATATGATCAAAGACCGCGTATATGAATGACATCTCGTTATAGTAAACGAACTACTACCTTACTGCATTTCTAAAAGACTAAGCAAAAGAATGGTAGGTCTCAGAATAGATAGAATCAAACAATCTTCCTGTGGTTAACAAGAGCAAACCACTAGATACCGTCGGATTGATCCTGTATCCGACGAACTCAAGCAGCTAAATCGTGTTTCACAGTTTTATTCCGTAGAGATTTCATTAATAGATTTTTTAATATAACTTAGTTGTTAGACAGATCATCAACGGATTGTACTTTGCTCTTTTAAGCAATGCAAACGAATTTAAGTTTATAATAAAAAAGAATATTCGAAGGCTAATCAAATGTCTACCAATGTGGTTGTAATGAAAAGAATGTGTATGAAAATAATATGATTTTATAATATATCAACTAAGTGAAGTTTAGAGCTTGTCGGAACCAGAAGTTCTAAATTCGGACGAAAACTGTGCTTCTAATTTCAACGAAATTCTTTTGTAGTCTGAGTTTAACAGTTGCTTCTAAGATGCGGAATAGTTTCTGTTACTAACACGTCCTACATATTTGTCCAATAGTCTGGGCTATAGTCTTATAATAATCAAATCATGATCAACTGTTACTTTTTAAGTATGACTCATTGAGCAGATCACGAGCTCTACCTTAGAATGCATCGAAACTGTTCGGGTCGTTGTTGTCTAAATGAAGAAAAACACCGTGATCTACTGAACAGCACGACGCAACATTTTTCTGTCAATATAAAATTGAACTAGAAACATGATAATAGAGATTGTCAAAAGAGAGATTTTGGCAGAAGTATAGACTACGTACTGGAGTCAATAAAAAATCCAAACTCGATGAATTTGGACTGTTTTTCAGTTTTTTTTCAATCTCTTATTAAACCAAACGGTTCATTGGATTATTCTTTCTTTGCTAGTCAAAAGCAGATATCTTTCTATATTTTTAGTATGACAGTTCATTGATGAAATAAGTTTGCAATATTCAAAGTATGTTATTAGGTTTGAGTGCATGCTTAGCTCTATCATAATTAGACAAACTTAATTCAATAGGAACGAAAAAAAATCTTTTCCCTATTATACCATCAAATTCAGACAAAAGATAATTATTTGATATCAAGATTTCTATTGAATTTCTAAACTTCGATGAATCGTTCTAATACATTCGAAATGAATTAATTCTATAATTCATATTCGATCTCTTATAGTCAGTATATAAACGATTAACAAATTCAATGTATAAGATGGTCGATCGTCTATTAACATTTATTCAAACACCAGCTGAACAATGGGATAATCATCAACTTCGACTTGAACATATTACTTCACAATTACTTGATATGATGCGTGAATGTCGACGACCACATGATATTCAAAATGAAGTAAAATAAATTTTTAATCAAAAATAAAAAATAAAAAATAAACATCTTTTAAAATTTTAAGAAAAAATTAACTAAACTTGATTCAACATTAGATGAAATGCGTAGTGCATCAAATGAAACAACATTAAGTCGTCTTTTAACCATGGCTTATGAACAACTTGATACAATTAAAGCAAGGTATAAGACAAAAGGAGAAAATCTTCATCAAAATAAATAAAATAATTTTTTTTTTGCTTTAGTTATGCTCAATTTTATGACATAGAACATTCGATTGTAAATAAATATTCTGATATGATTGCAGAAGAAGTTAATCAATATAAAATGAAAATGCTTGATTATTTTCATGCACGAGAAAAACCTACAACTAATGATGATGATCCTAATGTATCATCATCATCATCATCAAATATTAATCGACAATTTTATACAACATCTTTAGCACGCATAACCTATGAAATTGAAGGTATTACAAGTCATGAATCAGATTTTACACAACAAGTTAGTACAGCTGTTGATGATGATGATGATGACGTACCATCAACAGAAAAAAGTAGTAATGATGAACATAGTCGTATTGGAAGTGCATCTTATAATCCTGATCAAGCACAAACACAAACATTTATTACTGAAGATACATCATCAATGATGGAAACAGATACAATTCCATTTTATAAAGCATTTCAAATACCATCAAATCTTGTTCAATCAATTATGTCGAAGTAACAAAAAAAATTGTTTTTTATTTTAAAAATTGATTTTGTTAAAATTTATATTAGTTTATGTCGAGCTTTTCTTGATTATTATGACCAATGGAAAGAAGAAACAGCACAAAGAGCTGAAGCTGTTATGTTTTCAAAACATGATGAACTTGATAAAGAAATGGATTTTCAAATGCATTTACATGAACCAAGACGAATACGTATTGAAACTGATATTCATAATGTTCGAGCAGGTAATTATATATGTTTTATGATTTGATGTATTTATCAACAATTAAATGACAAAGATTGAAACTGACAAAAATTTTATTAATTCTATTGATCGTCGACAAATAGAAATTGATTTTATATCATAAATTGATGTGTTTTACTAAATAACAGAGCATTTTTAGTTTTTCGATTTTCTATGCTTAAGCAGAAGAAAACCGTTATTGGAGAAAGTTTGAAAGGATTTGTGTCTAGGAGTCTTTCTATTGAGTTTTACCTGCGTTATTGGATTTTTTTCGATAAAATACCGTGATCTCTCTAAGATCTTCTTCTTCTTCAAAAAAAAGTTTTGATTAATCTGATACTTGTTCAATAAACTAATCTCATTGAAAATTTTATTTATGAACAATGTGAATTCAGATAGAAAGATGTATGGTCATAAATCCTTTTAGGCTTGCACTCTTCTCAATTGGACCTACCCAATGAGGTAAGACATATCTCAAAAGCTATTTATCACTTGGCAAAATTCTCTCACAAGAAATTTGTTCGATATATCTTTCCAGATCTTAATATTAGAGATGTTCACATTAAACATTTTTCGTACTCTAACCCTGAATGAAAAAAAAATTTTTTAAACCTTCTCCTACCCTGCACATCTGTAAATACGAGGGAATTATCTCTAATTATGACCTGCTGTTTGAGCTCATACTCGACCTATAAGGAGATCTCAGTAGGATTAGAAGAAGTTTTAAAAGGTTCGTTTCTAGAATCGTTCAAAGGCGAGTTATGGTCGTTTTATTGAATTTTTCACTCATTTTTAGGTTTTAAATTTTATTCCGAAAGAAGGTTTCTTTGCGGAGATATTGAGTTTTTAGTAAACTGCATTTTTGTGAGATACCTATGGCAAACGAATGATTTTTTGGAAGGTTAATATCTCAACAAAGGAACATTCATTTCACATAAAACTTTCAGAATATTCTAAGGATTATTATACCTATCTGTAAATAAAATTTCAGTATTTGATTTTCCAGTAAATATCTAATAATGGGCGGAAAATTCAATAAAATGCTTATAACTCGACTCCAAAGACCTTTGGACATGAACCATTTTCAACTTTTTCTAATCTCATCGAGACTGCCTTGTAGTTCAATATAAGCTCAAACGGACAGTTGAGGTAGTGCCTTCGCTAGTACAGACTATAGGTAAACCCTTTGACTTAAAGAACCAGAGAGCTTGTTATCGTTTCTTGTCATTAGCTGCAATTAGTTAGTACGAAAGAAGAGAAACATTCCGATGTCTTGTGAAGAACAAAATAAGCAAAGATGTACATGCACTTAAAAACATCGAACAATATCTCATATAATAATAAAAAATTGCTCTTTCTCTTAAAAATCTATTAGCTGAACTTGTTATGCATGATGAACGAGTTGAACGTCATATTCGTGGTGTACAAGAAACATTAGAACAAACTGATGCTGATTATCATCGAATGTTAAATGAATTTTCGAAATCTATACTTACATATAAAGATGATATATTTGGTTTAGAACAAGTTTTTGTTAATGCAACAACAAGTGGTCGTCTTTCATCATTACAAGATCGTTTAACAAAAAAACGTGATACATTTATGGATAATATTCGAATATCATTAAGAAATTTTCGTAAACGTTTTGATGATTCTATGCAATATTTACGACAAGCAAATGTTAAATTTCGAAAATCATTTAAGTATGATTTATGACATAAAATAAAAGGATGTTTAATTTTCAAAATTTTTCTTTTCATATTCTAGAATGTTTTCTGATGGTGGAAATTTTAGTCGTGATGAAATTGAAATATATCGAAAAAAACTTGAAAAAACAGCTGGTCAAATAGATAAAGCTGAAACGGCTATATTAAAAGAAATGGAAAAATTAGAAAAAAAACAATTAGAAGAAGCAACTAAAATAATGAATCAATTTCAAGAACGGTAAAAAAAAACACATTCTAAACTTAAACGTATGCAATAATTTATTTAATTTAGTTTTAAAAATCATATGACAGATTTACAATTTATTGAGATTTCAAATCGATGGATAAGTGAAACACAAGTTAAAATTAAAAGTGAAGTTGCTGCTAATAATCAGCAATCAACTACATTTAAAAAACTCGTTTTATCATATCGAAATCAAATTGATTCTATTTTAAATCCTAATCTTGACAAACAAGTAAGAATGGAAAGAGAAAAAAACGAACAAAAAAACATTAATTTTTAATTTTAAATAGCCATCAACGTTAGGTGAAGTTCGTGAAGGTTTTCAACAAATTATATTAATAAGCTATGAACGAGCTTTATATTTAAAATGTCTTAATAATGAATTAATTATACCAGGTTCACTTGTAACAACGCTTAAAAATAAAGGTTTACTTTCAGAAGGTATTTAAAAAATTTTTATTCAAAAGGACGGAGACGCATAGCACCATAAATTGACCCGCTAAAAATTCCCATATATAAGCTACGTAGTCACCAGTAAACAGTTTTGTGTCGAACCATTTGGTGACATTTTCAAAATAAAACGAAAATGATTTAGGTCGTTATGAATCATTACACGATCACTATATGACACTCATAAAACTCAAAGTAAAATGAAAGAAACTGATTCGCTGAAATGGACTTACTAGACTATCGTCGAGACATGATGTCTCTTCGAGAAGTTTAGTTATCTTTCAACCATATTATGCATTAGTATGAGTAGCGCAGTGGTTGTCGGCGACAGCACAGTCGATTTCTCTCTCTCTCTCTTATCTTCGCTTTAAAACACTTTCGTTTATATACCAATCGATAACCTTTTTTGAAGCTCTACAAAATGATGCTATTATATGCAATTGAATTTCAAAATAAAACAATGAATATATTTATAGAATGTTTGCGAGTACCAAAAAACAAGGCACTTTTTCACTCAAACTTGGTCCACTCTGATTATAATAACTTGAGTGTTAATCACAAAATGACATATTTGGAATTAGAACAAAATACTAAATTGAACTACACATTTTTCAAACTATTTTATTTTCGCCGAAAAATTCAGCTCTGGTCCTGCATGAAAATCTGTCAAAAAATGAAATCAAATGAAATGCTGTTTTTATCATTTCATAATCTCGTTTTCTTTTTAGTTTTATCCAAATTTTGACAGTTTAAAGCTTGTTTCTCATCGTTGTTTTCAAGTTTTAATTGAATTCATTTTGTGCCCGATTCTCGCGTGGAACCAGGGTCAAATTTTTCGACGAAAATGAAAATTGTCAAAGCTTTTCCAGATTTATTATCGATTGATTCAATTTTTGTGCTGATTTCAAGTATATCACTTTTGTGATTAACAATCAAGTCACTCTAAGTAAAAAAAGGGCCATAATTCAGTCAAAAAAGTGTATTTTTTGGTGCTTACGAACATTGGATACTTATATTCATTGCCATACTCTGAAATCTATTTTCACAACATAGCATCATTTTATAGCGGTTCAGAAGAACTATCGATTCGTACATAAGCGAACAATTTTTAACTGTCAACGTCGAATATTACGTTATCCATAGTGATGTACAATATGGCTGAAATATAACAATAAAGACTTCTCGAAGAGACAGGATATTTTGATGGCTCATATATAGATTTGTGTAGTTTTATGTGTTATTTTTAATCATGTATATGCGATCTTAGATAGTATAAATCAGTACAGTCTAATAAATCGATTTTAGCGAACGAGTGAAATTCATTTTTCTGACCTTTATGAGTATCATGTAATGACTGAAATCATTTTCGTTTCACTTGAAAATATAATCAAATGAATTAGAACGACTTTTTACTTACAACTGAGTGGTTTTTATATAGAAATTTTTAGTTTGCTGATTTATGGTCTTATGCATCCCCGTCCTTTCTTTTATTTTTAATTTTTCATATAATTTAGAGGAATTAGTTAATGATCTATTGAATGCTTCAAATGCCGATGAAACAACTATATCTCGAAGACCATCAAGAATGAGTGCTAGTGCTACAAGTAATGCAGATGAAGTTAAATCAGTTAAATTTGCTTCAACATCATCACCTGGAATGACATCATCATCTAGAAATAAAACAGGTTCAGCTTCATTAGCTGGTCTCACAGGTGGACATGCTGAAGATATAAATACGATTTCAACTATTCGAACTCTTCTACAGTATGTCATTAGTGTTAAAACAAAAATTCAATAACTATAGTTGTTTTTTAAAGCAAAAGTGAACAACAAGAATCAGATGAAATTGTTGAACCGGGGATACCTGCTGCTTTAGGTTTGTATTGAATACATATTAATACTTGATAGTCTTATTTGAAAAGTTGATTAAAATACAGTTTCTCAAACGAATGACTTTTCTATGCATGGGAAAAATCATTCGTTAGCGACATGGTTTCACAAAATTAAAACACATATATCTCGAGAGAATGAACTTTTCTAAAGCTAATTTTTATATGTTATATCTATGTTACGTTACTCTACTTATCCTAAATTCTTGAGACTACAAAATCTCTATCGAAAGGTTTTGTTGAGCATGTCGAGAGATATTTTTAAAAAGTTGATTTACTTTTTGTGAGCGACCTGACGGAGTGCGAAAACACGCTGCTATAATCGAATGAAAAGTTTAAAACCTATGCCAAATAGTATAGAATCATTTTTGAGAATCTCTAGATGATGTTAAACATAACTAAAATAAGCTTTAAAATATAAAAACCTGAAATTTCTTTTCTATTGTAGGATATCCTTTTTTTTAAAACAGGACAACTTGAAAATTATTATCTTATTGAGTTTAGTAGATACAGAAGCACTTTCTTGTGTATATCCTACGTTTAAATCAGCTGTCTTCTGATGTTAAATATCAAGAATAGGAATATTTGTATCATAAATTTCAACCAATTTTAAAAATGCAGTTATCACATATGTTTATAATGTGATTCATACATGTTTCCGTAGGCTTATATCTTTCACTTCGTTTTGTTTTCGAATGCTGAAAATTACTGGTTTTTAGCTACTTTTTTTCTGTAATTATTGAAAAAGCGACACGGTCCATTACATTTATAAACAAATAATAAAGATTATATTTAATTTTTCAAAAAATTAATCTGCGATAGATTTATCTATTGAATTGAGGCTTATGAAACGATGCAAAGGTTAATTCTATAGATCTGCAAAAGAGATTTTCTTCTTTGTATGTTTACAATTAAAAGATAAATTTTCTTGTTTAATTTGCAAATTTTTCTTATCAAAGAATTAATTTTTTTGCACTTGGCTATTGACATCAAAAGCTAGCATCTTGACATTTATGTCATCTTAATCTTCAGAATTACATTAAAGAAACCAATTAATTTCTTTTGAATAATGAAAATTTTTTATATTAATAAGCAAACATCTAATCTATGAAATTATAGGTTTAACTACACGTTCAATAGCATCTGCTTCATCATCACGTTCATCACAAACAAAAAAATCAAGCGCAAATTTAAAAAAACGAAGTTCATCTCATAAAGGGTAATTATTTATTTTTATTTTACTATAAAAACTTAAACAAATCAATTATTTTAGATCAGCAGCTGAAGAAACAACACCAACTATTAGACGTGATCGACCAAGTCGTGCTAAAACACGTGATGAAATCTATGCACTATATTGTACTTTTGGTGAAAAACAGCATCCTGGTCAAGATTTTCTATCAAAAATATTAAATACTTTACGTGAAACAACTGAAGGTTTACTTACTCATGCTGAGGTAAACAAATAAATTTTTATGAAAGATCTCGCCGAATTTTGTGACCTATTTTGAACTAGAATATTAGATATGTGGTTTTGTAGAACAGTTTGCATTGTGTCGAATCATATATAAAAGAAATCGAGTTTTAATGTGCTGAGAGTTCGTATATTGGTTATAATCTTTGAGAAATATATAAATGGTATTCACAGATACTATGATCCGCAAGATAAACTTATGAAGATTTTGTTTCTAAACTCAATTCGATACAGTTGCACTTGTTCTTCAATTTTCTATAATCAATAATTTTCATCGTTGCTTTCTTCATAACATAAGAAGTTATACTTTCTCAGAAATAGTGCACTATCGAGCTCTATATATTTTATACATAATATCTTTCGGAACAGCAGGAACTTGTTGCCCAATTTGAATGTTTGCACTCTGAAACAGCTTATTTTCCTATATTGAAGGGGCCTTTATATTGCAGATATTGTAACAATACACAAAGGTTCTAGTAAAATATGTTTATGTTCAGTAATGATCGGAATAACCCTTGTGAACTGATATAAATAACTTCTTTACAAATGGAGAAGACTTTCTTCGCCTTCAGCTACTGGAGGTGTAATTGAAAACTTAGGAAAAAAAAAATTGAAAAAGAATTAATAAAGATAAAAGGTTTCCTTCCTGCAATCCTATATCCGTACTCTGCCTCCAGAAATCCGGAGGGCAAAGGATGCTTTTTTTTTCATTTATAAGCGAGTTATTTATATCAATCCATTAGGGATGTTCGGATGATTATTTATACATAAAGGTTTTTTTAATAAGACCGTTGAGTATTGTTAAAATATCTTCAGTGTTCCGGCTTCTTCATGCAGAAAAATAGACTATTCTAGGGAATAATCTTGCAAGTTGACAATGAGTTCTTGCTCTTCCCAAAAAATGTTATCTGTGTAGCACATAAAGTTTATCTTAAGGACCATAGTATCCATGAGTACCATCTATATACTTTTCAAGAATTATAACCAATATATGAACTCTCAGCGCATCAACGTTTCATTTTTCATATAAAATTTGATGCTTGATAAATTGCTCTACAAAACTACATACATGGTATCTTGGTTCAAGAGAAGTCACTAGATCCGGCATGAATTATTTTATTTTATTTTATTTCAATAGATCTACTACAAAGAAAAAGGTCCTCGTCCTGTTACGCGTCCTCAAGCATTACGTGAAAAATTTGATGAATATGTTCAAACAATGATTGAAAAATTAAAAAATTACGAAGAACAATGTCGTGTTTATCATGAGCATTCAATCAATGGTTTCATTTTTATTGATGTCTAATAAAAAAAACGAAAATTTTTTCTATTTGTAGAATTTCGTGAAATGCTCGAATTAGTTGAACGTACATCATCATTAATGGCTAAACTTGAACTTGATGAACAAATACAACAAGCAGAAAAAGTTCTCAATGATATTAAGCAACAATTTGATGCAACACTTGATAAGAAATTAGATGAAAGTAATGAAGAAAAATCGAATAATTTTGAACAACTTCGTCCAACACTTGGTCATCCATCACGAAAAAATGATTTAGAAGATATTAATAATCGAGAAAAATTACGTCAAGATGAACTTCAAAAAAATATTACTCAATTTCGATCGAATACAATTGTAAATATTTCTACATGAGATTAAATTCGAGAAAAAGAATTCTTGTTCTTTTTTCTTTAGGAAGATATTCAAACAAATGGACAAGCAACAATTGATGCAGTAGCAACAAATGCTGAACGTTTATTAATTCTTTTTGATGATATTTTAACAGCTGATGAAATAACACGAACAAGTATTTAAACTGAAATGATGTTTTATTCATATGAATAAAAATATGCATAAACATTTAGAATTGCCTCCTGTAAAACAACCTCTTGACGAATTAATACGACGTCAACAGGCAGGAAGACCTTTGGAAGATGTTGACCCAACACCTATACTTGAACGAAAACCAGGTCATTGGCCAGGTATGTTCATTTTTTGGATTATTTAACTTCAACAGTATTAAAATACAGAATCAGTTGGAGCATGATTGTGAAGACTATTGTTTTGAGTCAATTATCCAATAGAATACTTATTATATAAACTAATGAGGAAATTACCAAGGCTCTCGACAGTTTTTAGAAGTACATGGGGCAAAAAATTTGCTCAAACCTGCCTTCTTAAACAGATTAGACAGTTTTTTCTGATAAAGCTCAAAATTGTCGCAGACATGGCGTAAAATGTGGGCAAAGGGCGCTACTCTAAATGTAATTCTCCGTTTGAACTTGTATTAGGGTCTCAAGGAGATACCGGTAAGACTAGAAAAAGACTAAAATGATTTGTTCCTATAGGCATTTTGGGACTGAGTTATGGCCTTTCTACTGAATTTTCGCTTCATTAGAATATTCTGAAAGCTACAGTGGGAAAAAAGTGTTCAATTGTCCAGATATTGAGCTTTCAAGTAAACTCAATGTTTGTAGCATGTCTGTGACAAACGCCTATTTTTTGGAAATTCAATATCTTGATAAAGGAACATTGTTTTCTGCTGAAAACTTTGCGATATTCTACGGATCATTCAACCAGTCTATAGTGCAAATTTCAAAACAAAATTTCGTTATTTGATTTTTCCAGTAAATGTCTAAAAATGGATCGAAAATTGAATAAAACGGTCATAACTCGGCTCTTAAGGCCTATGGGAACGAACCCTTTTGGTCTTTTTCTAGTCTTAACAAGACCATTTTGTGGGCGCAATATAAGTTCAAACAGTAAGTTACAGTTGGAACAATTCTCTCGTATGTTTGATCAGATTGTTGTATTGGTATTTTAAAAAATAACGAATAGGTATATATGAGAAACGTAAATACCAAAGAGACAAGTCAATGTAAAACTATCCTCTTGTCACAAGTACAGAAGTGTGAGACTGATTTTTTTTTATTCCACCTCCGGTAACTTTTTTCCACCGGCCCTAAGTCATTAAAGATTTAACTACAATCTTCAGTTTCAGTTGAGACAACTTTTTGCTCGTATATTTATGTCAATGTTTTGAACAGGTTTACCCTTACTTGATGATCAATTGAATCGACGATATGAATCATCAATGGCAGGAAAGAAACGTTTGTCAGCTGCAAGTCAACGACAAAAAACATCAGCTTCGATTGTAACACAAAAGACAACATTACCTCAAATGGAAACTGTAGCACAACGTAATCTAGCTTATCAG
Organism: Rotaria sp. Silwood2; assembly: GCA_905329745.1. Classification (NCBI taxonomy): domain Eukaryota; kingdom Metazoa; phylum Rotifera; class Eurotatoria; order Philodinida; family Philodinidae; genus Rotaria; species Rotaria sp. Silwood2. The sequence continues at coordinate 105,325 of CAJNSZ010000015.1, read as the reverse complement.
GTTGAATTATTTCTTTCTAATATTTTTTCGTTTAATAAATTTGTTTTCTTTATTTATCATAGAAATATAAAGGAGTATTTTCTCAAACATTATCTGATATTGAAAATCGTTGTTCGACAATCATGGCTGAACTTGATCGTCATCGACTACATTGGGTTGCATCCATTGAAAAACTACAGCAATTAAGAACATGTTAAAAAAGAAGTTTTTTTTTCTTTTGTTTCAATAAAATTACAAGTGGATCTGTTTTACTTTTTTTGCACAAAGTTTTATTATTAAACATTTGATGAATGAAAATGACTCATCATATTATACTATTCATGTCAAAGAAAGAAAATCGTTAATTTTAGTTGATTAAATAAAAATAGTCTTTTGTATTTCAGGTATTTAAACGATAAAAAAAAATTATTTTTATAGAATTAGTTTTACAATAAGATAAATGCATTTGAGCTTTCATAAGTTAAGCATTACTCTCTATAAATAATTTGTATCATGAATTACAATAATGTGAAATTAACTGTTCGATTAACAAATAATAATTAATATATTATATTTTTATTGAAAAAATTCAATAATCATCACTTTTGTTATGTCAAACATTTGATCATTTTCAAAATGTAACATCGTTAGCTTGTTTGGTTGAGAGATGTTTTTCAATATTTTTCATAATACAAAACTAACGAGAGAACGTTATCAACTTCCATCAGTCTTCATATACTGATTTTAAAGACTAATAAACTTTTCTATCAAAAGTTTCTTTTGTATCAGTCTAGACTATAGTACTTATCGAATATGACTTCACTTGAAACTCATTTTTCGAAAACAGAAAAGACTATTGACTTATGGATAATTCGATATGTTCTATGATCTAAGTAGATCAAAAGTAAATTCTTTCTAACGTGTTTTCATATGAATATTAATCGATGTTCTCAACTGCAGTAGAGTTCAGAAACATAACTGTCACTTGTGCATAGGACACCGGCCAAAGTGAAAATCACTATAGAGTGGTTCTCTAGTCTAAAATATTTGAAAGAGGATTTATGATTAATGACCGTCCTCTATAGAATTATAAAAATTTTGTTCGATCTTAACTATTGAATGATAGAATATCATAGATGTTTGAAACATTAACATTACATCTTTGCTGAAATCTTCAAAACAACTGTCGAGTTTTTTTTATTGTTTCTAATATCTAATCAATTTTTGAATAGTGAATATCTCAAGAACGAAAAAATCTTTTGAATAGAAATGATATTTTAAAGATTATGAAATCTATTTATTGACCACTACTTCCACTCTTTTTTTAAGGTTTTCCTACAAGATGCCTAACATCCAGAAAAATTGTTGCATCTCTGTAGAAAAGGTCTATAGGTTCGAACCCTTGCCAGATCACTCTAGTTTTGTGATGCTCTCTCTATGTGTACAATATAAGAAACTTAAAAGTGATGAATCTTTTTAAGCGGATCCTTCCTCAGTGCCTGAATTAGTTGTTGCACAAACACAGTTGATTTGATTTTTTACAGTAAATATATGTATATACTTTTAATTCCAAGTTACGCACAATAATTTACAAAGAATTACTGTGAGTTACTGAATTCTTACGCGCCGATAATTCGAGCATGACATTATCAAACTGTCGTTTTCATTTTCTTTTTCTCTCATCTCGTGATATGAATACAAAAATAAATTTTCTTGCACAATGAAAGCATGTTTAATCACTAAACGATAAAAGTGAGGTGTAGTGATTTAATAACTGAATGAATGACTGTTCTTATTTCATAACTCTATTGAACAGAGATAAGTAGCTTTTTTTTCTTACATAGAATTTTATTGTATTTGTTTCACAATCCTGATCAAGTTAACTAGTAATGTATAGCATCAACTGTCTTTGGTTTCAAACAATATTGTACTTCTGCTGAATCCTCTCTAAAACATGTTTTTATTCAAACAAAAGGATGGTTTATTTGAAAAGCTTGAAAAAAAGACATTCGTTCTTTTATATGGGTTATCTTTAAAGACGAATCACAAGTAAAACATCCTTATTTTTTTTTAATATAAGCGTAATAAATAACCAATATATTTGCCCGTAACATAGAGTAGTAGTGATGCGTAGAAATTTTTCGCTTCAAGAAAAGAAAAAGAACGCAGCAAGCGCACGTCTTCTCGTTTTTTTTTTTCCTTTTTCTCTTTCTTTTACTAGGCCTTGGTGTCCAACTGTTTTATTCTTTTTATTCTACCCAGAAAAGATAGCAGCCGAACGAGTCATATATTCTTAGTGTTCTCGACAAAAGCTTTCATAGGAACCTTGGCAGCATGGCACGCGTATGTGTAGTAGGAGCTGGAGTCGTCGGTTTATCAACTGCTTTATGTATAAAATTGCAACATCCTTCAATATCTTTAACAATTATTGCTGATCGATTTCTTGATGCAACAACTAGTGATGGTGCCGGTGGTCTTTTTCGACCTGATGAACGATTTATTCCTGGTGTTGACAAATCTGTTATTAAGTATTACTAAGATTATATATATAAATATCATATTTGAATTCTACGATTTTTTTCATTTAAAAAAAAATAAAGAAATTGGTGTCAAACATCATTCGACCATTTCAATAATTTGATATTTTCAATTATTGGTGCTGAAGCTGGTATCTCACAAGTATCAGGTTATCAATTATTTAATGATCCACGACCTGATCCATCATATAAAGATATTGTTTATAATTTTCGTTATTTAACAAAACATGAATTAGATATTTTTCCTGATCATTATAAGTAAGATGTTAATTTTAAAAATATTTTACAAAATAAAACTATAATCTTTATTTTTCATTTCTAAAGATATGGCTACTTTTGTACAACATTTTATGTTGATACACGTAAATATATGAAATATTTAACTAAACTGTAAGATCAAAAAATTATATATATATATATTTGAATTTAGAATGAAATTTTAGATTAACTGAAAAACAAGTAACATTTACAAAACAGAAGATTAATTCATTAGAAGAAGTTTGTTTTTTATTTGCTTCTAATCGTTTTTTTTTTCTTCATATTATCGATTTAGTTAGCTGATAATTATGATATTGTAATCAATTGTACTGGTTTTGGAGCTAAAGAATTATGTAACGATAATTTAATAAGACCAATACGTGGTCAAATGATTCGTGTTCGAGCACCATGGGTTAAACATTTTTATTATACAGACGATAATTGTTATTTGATACCGAAGTATGTATTTCGAAAATGAACATTTTATGTATTTAGTTATCTGTTTTAGTCATGAATCAATAGTACTTGGTGGTACTCGACAATTAGATGATGACAATACACAAGTTGATTTGAATGATAAAGATGGCATTTGGCAACGATGTCTTCGATTGTGTCCAAGTTTAGCGGTAATTTTTAATATCGGAATGAAAGCAAGATGTTTTCATTTTTTTTTTTTTTATTTTTTTTAGCAAGCCGAAATTCTTTGGAATTGGGTAAGACAAATATTCTATTCTTGTTTTTTCTTCGATAATTAAATAATGATTTTAGGCTGGATTAAGACCTAATCGTGAACCAATTCGAGTAGAAACTGAAATTATTAAACATGGAAATAAAACACTTTTGGTAAAAAAAATAAATATTAATAATTTTTGATTCTTAGAAAGAATTTTCCTGTTTTTCCTATGTCGATTTTAGGTTGTTCATAATTATGGTCATGGTGGTAATGGTATTTCACTTTCATGGGGTACTGCTGTTGATGCTGCTCGTATTTTTTCTTCATTATTTAATGTAATTAATATTCAAAATAAACAAATGACGTCCAAATTATAAAATGAAATAAAGAAAAAACATCACGCATGATTTCAAAAATTTCAATGTTAAGAAATGTTTATATTCTTCAATAAAAATGACAACAAATATTTTTGCGATAGTCACATGTTTTTTAAGAATCATATTTCAATATAAAATGGAGGTATAAAATTTATAAACAAAGTATATTCAACTTTTTTTCTTAACAGTAGTAGTTAAAAAAAAAACTTTTCTCTATCAAATGAGTTTGTGAAATGTTTTTGATAGAATCTAAACAATTGATTTTTTAGAGACGTTTTATCCAAAGTTGTTAAGGAGCATTTAATAATTACTTCGCCTGATAGAAAATCTTTTCTTTGATTTATTTTAGTTGTTATCATTAAAAAAGAAATGAAAAATATTGCATTTCTAAACTTTTTGCCTCCTCTTTTGCATATATACAATGAGTTATTGAAAAGGAATTTGATAAAATGTTCCTTTATTTTTCAGCCTGTAGAAATTTTTTAAACATTGAGTTTGGATCAAAATGTCCGTCGAACTCACTTTGGAAGTCTGTTTTCCATACAAATAGAGAAAACTACCTGAATTGGCACGATTTATCTTGCCAGAAATACTCACTCTTGCCAAATGACTTAATCATTAATATAGCATTTCATAGAGAAATGTTTGTTCTTTCGTTCGCTGTATTTGAAATAATTTTCGCTTAAATTTTAACGCTTTGAAGTTTGTTCAAACTCAATTTACGAACTTAAAGAACATTTGTTAATAATTTTTAAATCAGAGGTCCTAAAATAATATTCAATAAGAACACAAATTTTTGCAGCCAAAAAAAAATGAATAGACATTTTTTCTATAACCCATTATAATTCTTTTTTCGTAGCTTTTTCATTAAAAATTAACCTAAAGACTAAAGAAAATCGAAAGAATATTTCAAAATACATAGTTTTATATTATTTTTATTTCTTCTTCTAACATCGTGTACATCTTAATGTGAAAAAAAAAATTGAATGTCAATATTTAAAAAAAACAAGACATTCAAATATGAGCCAGTTGAAACATATATTAACGATTCTTGTATATGGTCAAAAGGAGGTAATATATTTAAAGCGTCAATATTAAGTAATAAGACAAAACGAAATAAATTATGCTGGTTGGTCATTTGATGGTGCAGCATTGAAGAATTTCTTTTCATTTGTGCCTGAACTAGCACTACTAGATTGTCCTTCCAACAATTCTCTCATGTCGTCCATAGCTTGTTTAATACGTTGACCAAATCGTTTTGAATCCTTAATAAAATATGAATTTAAAACAAAAATCTATAATAAGACAAAAAGAAAACGCATTGTTCTTACCGTTTCAGGTGATGATTTATTCGATGAAATATGAAAGAATATAAGATCTTCTGAAGTAATTATATAACTCACACCATAACCATCTGAAGCTACCTGTAAATATAAAAATTTAGAATCGAAACAATAAAATTTCTCCACAAATGAAGTGCAGCAGACAGTCACAAGCAAAAGCATGCAAAAATTTGTGTTAGTAATCAAGCAAAACATTGAAGAAAGATAATTTCATATCTAATGTTATCATGTAACATTTAGTATTGCTACGCAACGTTAGTATACATTACGTTCAGTATTTAGTAAGCAAAAAAAAATGAAAAATTGTCAAGATTATGGAAACACTTCCGATTAAACTCACGATACGTACAAGGGAACCTCTTCAATTGCTCCAATTTCGATTTCAATGATTTTTTGTTTTTGCCTATGCTATAATGAAAATTCTCAAAAAGGATTTGGGTGCATATTGAGATTTGACTAAGTTATCGAATATTTAATATGTGTATTTTTTAGAGTCTCTAGATTTTCGGAAAACTTACATCTGAAAATTTCAATCTGAAACTCTATGCATATAGAGAACTTTGCGAGATGCGAAACTTTTAGGAAGCAGACCCTTTTGCATGAATATTGTAAACAACATGCATTTTTCATAAAAGTTAGTCTAGTGTCAGTTCTCTATATTTACAACGTTTCAGATCGGAATTCGAAAATACAAGTTTTCCGAAAACCTAAGACTTCTAAAAAAAATACGTATTAAAAAGACGATAGTTTAGCCAAATATCAATAGGAATTCAAATCCTTTAAGATTGTTCATTGGAACAAAGCTACAAAATTATTGAAATTGAAAGGGAGCGGCTGAAGAAGTTACATCATTAGTTTCAATCAATAAATCGTCCTACCCATGTTGGATTTTTGTTCACATTACCGATATTGATTCAAAGTTAGTACGACGGATTTAAGATGGTTCAAAATTCTTCGCATTTGAACTTTAGAGATCGGATTTAGGGTGGTGACGTTTCGGCACGTGTTGCTGAGTACTCTCACGCAAGTTTCGACTCCGAGAATCCAAACATTAAAGATTCCGAACGTACTCAAATCCTTCGTGGTAGCTTCTCATCATGCTGGATTTACATTAATACTATCTGCCGATATATTGTGGCACTCATAATTACTGACTATGTACTGGCAGTCAGAAGACAGCCGACTGATAACGTGTCAAACTACTGCCGGCTAATGGCCGATATAGCGCTCACTAAATCGAACGATCTACCGACAGTTTTTATCCGGTTTGAATCACATGGGTAGGTTGATATAGATGAGTTCACGGTATCAAGATATAAAGGTAGATACACATAATGAGACCAGACAGTAATTATAAAAGACATGCAACAATATAAATGATAATAATCATATGACAAATTAAGAAATGATAATGTTGAATTCTAATTCCCTGTTTTACTTTTAAAGCTTTGTTTTTTTTAACACGCTAACAACTACAAGATATCCTATATATTCTTCTGCGAAATCGAAATAAGAAAGTATCAAATACCAAAATCAAATGTATATAACCATACGATAGAAAGTAATTTAAAATCAAAGAATCATTATACTTTCGATCTATATGCTTCTGTCTAATTAAATACACTGAATAGCTTTTCTTTCGAGAAAAAGCTAAGCTAAGCTAAAATAACTCACAGGACCAAAACCGCCACCAGCCATGACTCCTCTCCCTTTCCGATCAGCTTGGGGATATCGGTTTTCATAGAAAGCAGGCGTCTGTTAGATATGTGAAAAAAAAGAAAAAAAAAACGAAGGTGTAAATGAGCAAAAAATAAAACGTGCAAACATGCAATAGTAACAAAATTAGAAAACAATACAAATGTTAGCTTTATAAATATTCATTCTCCTCACTGGTCCGAAACCGCCGCCAGCTGCTGCAATATTTTTCAATCGATCCAATCCAATTTTTTCTGCCATTTCTGGCTTTTGAGCAATGAATTTTGTTAAACGTTTATCATCATAAATGGTCGACGTCTTATATAGATTTATTTATTCGATTAAAAATTTCTTTTTTCTTTTGTTTAACGAAAAAAAAAACGCATCGATTTTAACTTACCTGACTAGTAGATAATTTCCAAGGTTCTTGAAGAACTTGATGAAGAAATGGTGAATCAAGATTAAGAAATTTCGATACAACGTATAAACAAAATAGATGTCGATCAATGCCTTTGCCACTCATGGCATCTCGATATTGTTGTTGATGATAATCACAAGCCGCACGAAGTAATTTTATTCGTTCAGATTTCTAAAAATTCAATAGAGATAATAATATAAATCAACGATCTTGTTGGATAAAATGATTATCTTTCATTTGAAAAGCTATCGATACCATTGATACTAGTGAAGGAATATTATAGCAATTGTGGATAACATAATTGAATATTATAAGTGTATATGTCCCTAAATTGATCTATATTAAATTTTGTTTCAAGTAAATTTAAGTTTCATTTAGCTTTCAGTCGTATATATCAAATAATAGCTTTCTTAGTATTCACAATCTTAGTATCCATCTTAACTAATGTAACTTTTGGTTTTTATGATGTTTTAAAGTCTTCGATATTGCTCGTCAAGAAAAATGTGATCAACCGTTCGACCTTTTAATAGATTGTATGTCACCAAGCTCTATAAATGTACCAATCGATTATCATCTGAATTGAAGTGTGTCATATTCCAATTGATCAATCAATGTCTAACAGAAGCCTATATTTCGATTCTTAAGGACAGAGAAGTACATCAGTTTTGCGATAAATATTTTTTCAAGTGTAAATGTTGTCTATCTATGAACAATGAACTCAACAGACCCTATAATTTGACATATTTGGATCTTTTGAAAATGAGAAAACAATTTTCCATTTTTAGACCGCTGTAGAAATATCTTTCTCCAGGAGTTTAGAAGCAAAGGATTTCTAGCCTTTTCTCAAAAGATCCAAATGTTTCAAATAAAAGTATCTGATGAGCTTATAACTCATACATGAAAATTCTTTTCACTAAAAAACAATACTTCTTTCAAAACTGATGTGTTTTTCTGTCCACAGATTTCGAATGAGTGACTTTTAGTGAATATTGATTGGCCGATTCGAATATGACTAGACCTAGGACAGTTTCCAGTTCTATGAACTGTATATTTTCTAAGAACTGGTTAAAGTGACCAGTTCTTTTTCGAGAACTGGTTATTGTAACCATTTTTTTTTTCAAAGAACTGGATTAAGCGTCCGGTTCTTTTTCAAGAACTGGCTACTGTGACCACTTTCAAAGAACTGGTAAGTACAGATCAGTTCCTATCAAAGAACTGTTTGAACAGTTCTCAAGAGCGGAACTGATATGGAACTGTCCTAGGTCTAAATATGACGCATTTCGATGCTGAGGACAATCAATTTATATACTTATAGAGCTTGACGATACACAATCTATGAGAAAGTTGCTCGGTTAGTCATTTTAGCCCTCAAGAACAGAATCGAAGAATTTAAAATATCATAACAGATAAAAGCTCTATTGAATTAAATTTAAACAAAACTTTACATAGACTTGTTTGGAAACACATTACATCATAATATTTGGTCGTATTATCTACAATCGCTATAATAGCTCTTAACTGGTATCGATAGCTTTTCAAATGATGAGTAGCTATATTATCCATCAAGATCTATTAAATATTTTACTGTAATTGTTGGATCTTCCATAGATTGAACCCAAAGACTTGATTCAATTGAACATGAACGAACAGTTTCTGTACGACCATCACGAAACAGACGTGTCATTGATGCTTCATATGTTAAATTAAAACGACCTGAATCCTGTATACATATATATATTCAAAAACGAGATGATAGAAAAATTTTTAAACATTATTAACATACTCGATAATGTGCTAATTGAAGTGCCATTTGTATATAAGCATCTGGTGATAATTTCTGTTTTTTCATAAAACCTTTGCCATATCCATCTTGAACATAAACATGAAGATCAACATCATCATATACTTTTCTAGCTTGATCAAGACTTCTTTCAATCATAATATTACACTAAAATATATATTTATATAGAAATATTAAAATAAACGGAAGAAAAGAAAAAATAAACGTATTTACACTTTCAGGAATATTCCATTTGAGCTTAATTGGTTTAAGTGCAGTAAAACGTGGTGTACCACATGTGTTACCAAGTTCATCGTAACTAAAAATAAATATTCATATTTATGAATTGTATCATTGATTGATTTTGTCTACAAGAGAAAGATTAAATAATATAATGAGCAAGACAAGAAAGTAAAATATTTATATTGAAAATTTTTCACTCACCATCTAGAATTACATTTTTAATCCTAGAATTTAGTGATAGTTCAAAAAATAAATAGTAATGTCAAAAGTTATGCGTCTATAATCGAATTTTGTAATCTTAAAGATTATTGATTTTACGCTCATTTGGAAGTGTTTTCGAGCATTCAAAAGCTAGGGAAAGTCAAAAATTGGTAAATAATGGTCACAATCTTGTGCTCGATATTAGAGATATTGTGTCTATTTTCGTTCAAAACTAGAGAAGGAATTTTTTAAGGGTTGAAAAGAATTATGGTGAAGTAGTAGGCTTTTGCAAATCCCTATAAGTTCGTTTTCGAAAATACCAAAAAGCGTTGAAATTGGTTGTTGTATCGAGCGGATACATCTTTACAAAATTTTATATTGTACTAAGCTATGGCTTTTACCTAAGTGAAACTATAAACACGTTTGCATAAGCTCATTTCTATAGAACATACCTTTTGGTTTAAACAAGTATTTAAAAGAAACAAAAATTGAAGCGACCTATAGAAAAATTCCGATAATACAGTTTATAGGATAGCTTCTGTTCTGCAAGCTAATATATTAATGAAGGAATCAACATTTACTTTGAAGTTGCCATAATGAGACTACAAATGTGTGCACGGAAAAATTTTCCGCTCGAATTATTTTCTAGGTCTTTCAAAAGATCATGTTATTCATATCAAGAAAAATTTGAAAGAAAATTTCTTTCTAGTCATAATCCATAGTTTTTGATGCCTCAGAAACTTTCAAGGTAATCAAAAATAAATAAATATTTCGTCACAAAACTTTCGGCTCGTCCGATGCTACATTGCAAAGCCTTCTTTTTAAGTCGAAACATTCACAACAGTAAGTAATATCACACTACCACGCCCATGGAACGTTGACGAAGCACCTCAAGACTTATTAGGTTTACTTATCTTCAGACGATACTCTCCTTTTTCTTTATGAACATCATGAAATCTTCAACAGTAAATCATTTGCATCAGTTTTTTGTATTTTGAAATGGTCTATACGCATTTTAGTTTATTTACTTGATCTCATGAAGTGATTGTGACACATATTGAAACGAAGAATATAGAATCTACAATGGCTCATAACAGAGATGTTAGAAAATATTTTATAAATATGCTAGATTTCTCTGATCAAATTTGTTGAGAGTAACTTTGTTTGTTCCTATAAAAATAATCAAGCAGCTTCGTTTCAAGCACTATGAATTTTATTTCCTTCCGTTCGTCCGCACTATTTTGTTCTCTTACTCGAAGTATAAACTGTGTGACTCATGGTAAATGTTTTTCGTAACAAACCAAATTTATATTTTGATCGTCCTTGGAAGAGAAACGTTAAATTTGTTTGAAAAGGCTGAATGAAAAAATTTAAGATTTAAAGTTTAGTAATCAATTGATGAATACCTTATACTATCGTATTTTGATAGTTCATTTAGCTCAGTATTATGATCACATATCTTCGTAACTGTATATAGAATAATAGGATCATACATGACAAAATAGAGTCCAAAGGACACACCCTTGTATGACGACAGTAAGCGAACGTTTTTTTTTTGTTATTATGCTGATTCATATAAAACAGAACATCTTTCAGAGAAATACTTTTTCGATAAAATAGAATGGATATTTAACGAATCTGCAGAGGGCGAAATGCCCTTCTTCTTCTTACTTAATAGATCATTGATCTATAAACTAAATGTATTTTTTTATTAATAACAATAGACTTTCTTCTTTTTTTTTTGATTGAGTAGTACTCAAGCACTGGCTGTCTTAATAGTTAATTAAAAATGATGAAAAGATGCTATTTTGTTTTCTTGTAAATATTTTATTATGTCTACCAATGAAACATCGCATGAATTATAATTAAATAATAACACTGACGTTTTCTTTTGTATTTATAGAAAATAAAACCGGAAATTTTTTTTGAACGCCTGACATACATAATTACGAAATGAATAAAGTATACTGATAGATATTAAATATTTATTCACAATTTGTACTTACCCATAATACATAATATCTTCAGACAACACATATTCAACCATATGACCAGATATTGGAGCATCAGCCTAGATAAAATAAATCAAATTTATTATTGTTATTATTATTATTATTATTATAAAAACATTTTAATCGATTTTACCCAGCTATGTTCAACATTAAAGCCAAACTTGAAAGAGAGAAAATAATATATACATTAAACATTCGATTATTCTTTAGTTACATACCACAGCATTTTTGCTAACAACAAAATTAAATGATTTATCGAACCAACGGTTATATGCTTTACCATGAAGAATAGCACGTGCATAATCATCGAATTTTCCTGTCATGCTCTAAGATATTTAAAAAAAAAAGAAGATATTAATAATATTAATAAATAAATTTTCTAGTAAAATATTAGTGTGCATTAAATATTAAAACAACGAATAAAGGCAAAGCATAAAAGCAAACCTAATACTGAGTTATTAGACAATATGTATATTACATAAAATAAATTACCCCCTTTTCATCAGTTGATCGCGATGATATATTATCTTGCTGAATTAATTTAATGTTTTTTTTTAATATTTAAATTGCAATCAGATAGAGAAAATGATAATTCGATTAAAATAAACTTACAGTTCCAATTGCAAATTCTTCATCATCCAAAATAAGAACAAATGCAGCTTTTTCAATAGCTTCTAATGCATAACGATTGACACCCGAACGAAAATATGTTTCACGAGCTTCAGCCCACAATGGTCGTTCGCCAGCTGTTAATGCAGCTAAATGTTCTTCACCATTAGCTGGTGGAGTTGTGTCACGAATTATTTCATCTAATTGACTAGAACAACAATAAAAATAAACACAATAATATTAAAACAAACATAAACCATACAGTTGAAGTTCACATGGTTCAAGTAAATTATCTTTATAAAACATGAATACTTTGTACCAACGACCTTTATGATAAACAGCAACATGATGACTGTCGGAATAATGAATAATTTTGTCTGAAAAAAAAAAGAAAATTTTCTTCATAAAAAAAATGAATTTTGAAATATTTTTAGATCAATTCTATTGTCTAAATATACATAGATTAGTGTTCATAAGTTTAATGAGAAAAAATTGGATTTAGGAAAACAAAATTTGGATTCTGCTTATGACTAAGTGAGTCTTGAAAAAGGAAGACACTACAAACTAAATGAATCCTATTCATAAGGAAACCGTTTCCAAGTGTCCAATCGCTTTTTGATCGAGATTGTACTAGACTATGGTGAGCATCGTCAAAGCCTAAAACAGTTTGATTGTTGGAAACTTTGTTCTTTACATATTAAGCATTATCAGAGTACAGTCTCAATCAAAAAGCAATCGACTGATAAATTGCTTTTTAGTCGAGACTATGAATATCCTTGAGAAAGACTTCGTGTCTTTAACTTATTGTTTCCAAGAACATCAAATCTACCGGTTTATATGAGCAATGTAAAAGACAAGCTATTACCATAGTTGTATATTAAAATAGGAACATCAACAAGATCTGAAACATTTACATAAATTATTCTTGTTAAGACTTATCTCCATGCAAAGTTTTAATTTGAAATTCGAAAATGAGTTCTTCCGATGTTACTGAGAGGGTCACGAAATTCATTTTAAAAGATCCCGTAAAAATGTAGTATCTCCGCAGCAATAAGTTAAGGAACATGAACTTTTTTCAGGATATTCATACCTCATTTGAATCTTTCATAATACATATAAGCTCAATTTAAAAGCAATTTATCAGTTGAAGGACTTCTTTCGTCAGGCCAGAATCAAGATGAAAACTTATTTTGATACAAATCATGAATTAACAAAAACAAAGGATAGTTTCTCACTTCGAATATAGCTTTAAACATAGTGGTATAGACTCCTAAATCTTAGTGATCATACAGATAAACTTTCATGAAAAGAACGTGTCTTTTATAATGATGTCAGAATTTCGATATCTACTTACATAAATATTTTATTCATATTGTTGACTATAATCCGATGAATTAATAGTTCGATTGAAAAGTTGACTTTTTTTTAATATTCATTTTCATTTCATGATGGCAGATTTTCTTGCTTTTCGTTTACTATAATCTGATACGCATGGTTATATATCTGTCATTATAATCTTCTACTAGTCTTCTGTCTATAGTAGATATACATTAGATTTTTATCTCTTTGTATGTAAGCACAATCGTTTTGTAATTTCGAGTATAACGAATTTTCATTTGTATAATAAAACTTGTTCAAGATGCATATTTTATGATATGTACACACAAAACTCTGTACTAACGTATTGCGACATTGCTTTTTATATTGTGCTTTCTTTTCTTGTAGTATGACATAAAGAATTCCTCTATTGGTAGTGGCCATCATCTCTATATCATTACAAGATTTACATGGTAACAAAGATAAATATATTAAAATATGACTAGACGTCAGCTTGAAGATTATTGAAAATATACATAGTATTATTAACCCATATAATAAAGAGAATGTTAAACTTAATGGTACAATAGATAAACTAATAATCAAATATTCTACTGTAGTAATCGATAATCCTAACATTGCCAATAATCAAGTGAGTGAACTTGATTTTTTTTTCATCGATAAAATGGAGGATGGATGGATACCAAGAAGCCGAGAAAATGGAATATGAGCCTAGATTGTAATACGACAAGGTATACTCTATTCTATAGACATATAATTAACTTTTATCAATTAGTTTTATCTATATTGTGTTATGTAATATTAATATTACTGTAGCAGTGCATATGCTACGTTCCTTTTTGTTTCGTTTTTTAAATATGTTTGTTTCATGTTATATTAGCACATATTATAATATACTCTAACTCATGTTGTGTGTTCCTTTGTAATAGCATATTATAACTTCTTCTCATAATATTACGATAATGCATAATGTGAACGTGTTCTCATTTCGAACTTTTAATTCATCGGATTATAGTGTTACAATTAAATCACTTTTGCAGAGTATCAATACAGTTTTTCTTGGCTCTATATCTTATCTATCGAAATGAACAGATCTCTTTTTCTATTTATAGTAGTTGTTATAATTGAACTAAAACTTTTAAATTGTAACTTTCAATTCAGTCATCTAATGAAATTTATATTTAAAATTAACTAACTAAAATTGTTGATTAAGGATTTTTCTCAGAAATTTTATTTAAAATACAGAATCAAAGTCAATTTAATATTTGCTCAATATTTTCTTTGTTCTAAAATCATACCTGTTTCTTTGCCAGGTACACGTACTGTATTAAATTGTCGTTCGTATTGACTTGAACATAATGGTACAAATTTTTGTATCATTAACTAAAATACATATACATAAAAATTCATTATTGCATTTTTTTTTTGTCTAATTTTTAACATACAGGTTTAATATTTTCATGATCAAGTTCTGTACGATATCGAAAAGCTGCACAAGTTAAATTTGCTGCACGTGCTGTTTGAATTGTTGTTGGACGAATATAAATAGCATCCTTAAAATTCAATTATAAATAATTCTTTGTACAAAACAACAATTGACTAATAAAATACATACAAGACCATAGAAATTACTATTAACCATAATTGGTGAACGACCACGTAAATAAATAAATTTTTCCCACCAATCAGATACCTAAAATTATAATAAAATAGAAAATTCTATCGATTTCTTTCTTTTTATAACTAACATAATTTGTTGAAATAAGCCATTTAAGCCATAAATATCTTTGTAATTTTCTTCCGATTGTTTGTTTAAATTCTTCAGCCAATTTTTCCATACGTTGATATTCAATATCATCACATAATGGTCGAACAGATCTTAAATATCGTTGTAATGTTTCATCTAAACTTGGTAATGGTAATGATGGTAAAAAATTTTGACAAGAATATAATGATGGATTATGGCCGACACATAATTTAACTAAGCCACCCCATATTTTTGGTACTAATCCAAGATCTTTTCCATATTCTTGATACATCCAACCATGATAGGAAAATAATTTTTTTAATGTATATTGTCGTAATTGTATAAAAACAATATATATACCACCACCAACAACAATACAAGCAAGAATTTTACCATTACGTTGTTGTAAATAACGTTGAAATACATTTGATTCAAGCCAATCAATTAGTTGAAATGATGGATCATAACCTTTAAAATATAGGCCAGCTACAAGACCACAACATGCA
Source organism: Rotaria sp. Silwood2 (assembly GCA_905329745.1). Taxonomy (NCBI): domain Eukaryota; kingdom Metazoa; phylum Rotifera; class Eurotatoria; order Philodinida; family Philodinidae; genus Rotaria; species Rotaria sp. Silwood2. Next base: position 89,609 of record CAJNSZ010000015.1, on the reverse strand, counting down.
ATACCACGTAATGGATGACCAGGATATAATGAATTATATAATGAATTTAATGTACGACGACAACGAAGTTTCCATGAACGATAACCAGCATAGAAAAGAGCTTTAAATACATCATAACTTACATCAACATTAAATCCTAATATTGTAAAAATGATTTAAATTTCATTAAAAAAAAAGAGTAATTTTGATGATACCTTCATGACCGACTGTAAATGAAAATGCAACGGCTTCATGGGCCTCAGCCATGATTTCTTATTGTTTTTAATTGATGATAAAGAATTCTACTAGTGAACTAAAACGATCTCAAGATAGAATTTGTATTCAAATTGTTGTACTTTGATCCGTTGTGTTCGCTCTCAGTAGAACGGGTGTGTGTATGTGAATATGCGTCATCGAGACGTGCGCTATAACATGCAAGGAAAAAAAAGAAAGGAAAAAAAAAGAAGAAAGGAAAAAAGAAGAAGGACGACGAGAGAAAACAGGCATGTTACGCAGAATTGTACGACTAGCGTAAGACTTAATCACAGAACATAATGTTGTTTGCCGGTCAATCCGATAAAGAAAGACACGCTACTCGTTTTTTTTTTTTTTATGAAGAAAGTAAAAAGCTTCGTTTTTCTTGGCTCATGCACAGTGCCATTGATCATAAAGCCTTTCTATATAATCAAAGAACCGATCATCATTGTGTAGTCAGTAATATAAAGACTAGATATGGTACTTTCGGTTTTTATCTGTTCTATATTTATTTTAAAAGCATATGAGAATTAAATTCGTCCTGAATTTAAAAGTTAACATAACACTTCACACCAACCAATGATTACATGAAGAATAAAGTAAATAATGAGACGAAGAGCAAAAAAAAAAGATAATATGTTGATAATAACAATAAAAGAAAAGAAAAAAAACGACCCAACAGAATATTATGATGTATTAGGATATTGTTGCATTGGATTATAATATGAATTTGGTGGAGGATAAGTTCCATAAGGTTGTTGAGCAGTCATTGGTGGTGGTTGAACAAATGATGGATTGATTGTTGCTGGTTGTGAATTTGATGGTGGTGGCTGCATAAATGATGGATTCATTGTTGCTGGCTGTGAGTTTGATGGTGGTGGCTGCATAAATGATGGATTCATTGTTGCTTGCTGTGAGTTTGACGGTGGTGGCTGCATAAATGATGGATTAATTGTTGCTGGCTGTGAGTTTGATGGTAATTGTGTTGTTTGTGGCGAAGCAAATGTATTATTAGCATTAAAATTTCCAAGAGGTGGTCTTTGTTGAAATAAAGCTTGTTGCTGACCATAAAACCCTCCTTGCTGTGAAAGAGGTGATGCTTGTTGACCCATAAATCCAGATGATTGACCAGCAGATGAAGGTGGTGGAGTAGAAGAAGGATTTAATGTTGGCGGTGTATTGGTATTCGAAGTAGTAGCAGAAGGAGGGTATTGAGGAGGGGGATTGTTAGGTAAAGGTGGCATACCAGAATATGTTGTTGGTGGAGGACCAAACATATTTGGTTTTGCTTGTTGTTCATTATTGAAACCTGTTGGCATAAAATGTGGTGTTGGCATTTGTGTCTGAGGAAATGTAGAGAATGGTATTTGGTTTGTGTTCGTTGATTCGACTTTTTGCGTATCAACTATTTTTGAAAAACAAAATGAAATTTGTTTTGTAAGGAAAAAATTTTATTTACCTGTTGGTGCTGTTGCATGTTCGTTATTACCTAGACGATTTCCATATGATGATGTACTATCTGGAGTAGCTGAACGTTGTTGTTGTTGTTGTTGTTGTTGTAAACTTTTACATGGATCAAATTCACGTGTTGTACTTGGAACAACAGTTGATGTAGGAGCTGTTGTCGTTGGTGGTGATGAAACTTCATTTGGTGATAATTGAAGTCGATCGAGAATTGTTTGTACTGAATTGCGAATTTGTTGTAATTCATTACGAAATGTTTTAGCATCAATTAAACTATCCTCTTTAGTAAGATTATCTGTTGAATTCGTATTTGTTTGTTCGTTACCATTAACAAATACAAATAAACGAAGAATATTATGAAAATGTAATGCAACAGTTAAATCACTATCATTTAATAAAGTTATTTTATCATCATCGTCATCTACATATTTTATAGTTATTTCATCGGAATTTGAAATTTTACCAGAAAATACACGTTCCATCATAAGGACGAGTTCTAAATAAAAGAGAGAAAAAAAAAAAAAGGATTTTTTTCTCTTTTGAAATAGAAGTATGTTTTACCGTTTAATGTTAAATCTTCATTATGTATCATCATTTTACGAATATCATCACCTAATTGAGCTTTAATAATTAATTGTCCTGAAAGTTTATCACCATTCATGATTGTTGATGATATTGGGGGAGGGGTACTTGTTAAAGCGTCCATTATAATTGAAGGTTACACTATGAGAATAAAAAATAGCAATAGATTAATCGATCACGATACAAATGAATGATACAATAATTATAAGAATGGCCACGTTGATACTAAACTACAATGATTGTGTAGCTATTACGAAATCCAATCAATATTTTGTCACTAGTTGAGTATGTTATTAAATAGTAAGAACTCATTGAACACGAAAAAATTATTGACTTTGAAGAAATTTCAATTCTTTAACTTACCATTTTTTTTCTTCCTGAAGATGTCCCTCTTACATGAAGTATAGAAGATACATATGTTTCTAATCGATTAATTAAGAAAAAGAGTTTTGGAAGTTCTATTAGATATATTATTATTATTATTACGTGCTATTTCATATAATCTTCACCAGCTGTGAAGAATCGATCTATAAGTTAGAGTAACGCTTCAGGAAAGACAGAATAAAAGATAAATGCCAATCAATTCTTTATTGAGCAAACTTTTCTGCTTTAAGAACGATGCTAACTATGGTTAGAAGAATTTGTCATGTTGTTTTTACTTGCTCGAAGGGATATCCGATGAATTCAACATTGCTTGCCATAAAACAACATATTACTCATCACACAAATGTCTCTTAATAAAACTATGACGTCTTCCTATGTTTATGGAATATTATCAAAAAGAAAGTACTGATTTATTTTTCATCGATTTAGTCTTCAAATCTACAATTGTCGGCAAGAATCTAAATTTTATTTGGTCGGATTGGGAAGTCAATTGTCATTCAATTAGCTTTTTATGGAAATAGGTTTGTTGTTTATTTTAGTGCTACGACCGTTTCCAGACAAAATCTTTTTTTTTCGAAGAAATTGAAAGTTGAATTAATTTGACACCAGACAGGAAGTCATTTAATTTGAGATGCTAAAATTCGGTGAATATATGATAAAGTAAAATAAACATATAGAAAAAAAAAATAGCTGTTTAGATTAGATTTTATGTAATAAATTATCAATGATTTTCTATACAAATGAATCAATCTTTTGTATTTCCTTTTATTTTTTTTCAATTCATAGCATTCTCATGAATACGTTTCCAGAAGCACGAAGTTATTGATGAATGAATTGATGTCTTTCCTTAAGTGTAATTTCAACATCAGTCGAGCATGCAAATCTAATTCTTTTCTTTTTTTCTATCAAACCATCGACATCATTCATTTGAATGTAACAAAAAGAATTCAATAAAAAATCTTAGATATATTGATAAGTCTGTTTTCGAACATAGCGCATCATTTATCAAGAACAAATTTACTGCCTGTAGGAATCCATCTCAATAGAACATATGTTCTAGATTATTATACATCAATTCTGTCATTTTTACTGATATCCAAAACATCGATAAACGTTGTTCGAGATATATTCTGGCAAATATATTCTTTACAAATTGATGTACACGTGTAATAACAGCAAAAAACTTTTGTTATACAAAATCTAAACGGTAATCTCAAGGATACATGATTGATTATTTTTTCTATTAAAACATTAAACATTATTTATTGAAGAATATCATTTAGATTGGATGTATAAACTATTTATCTGTTCTATTATTTTTTTTATCGAATTACTTCTATTAAAAATTGTTTATTTGATTAAGAACTACAAAGTAATCTAAAATAAAGTGATAACTATCTTTGTGATTGTTGAGTAAGTTGATTTTACAATGAAATACATTGTGGTGAACTAATACATATAGGTATAAAATATTGTCTACACTAAGACGATATATTCAGGTATTTATGTCGAATTACTTATATACGACTCAATGTGAAAGAAATATTTTGAGATCTAATTGGGGTTATCCATTTCAAATATAAAATAATAGTTTGAGCTAAAAAAAACGTGATAATTCTCTGTCATATATATTATCGAGAGATTAACTCGGCTGTGAAACGGATGAAAATAAGCAAGAAAAGAGTAATGGTAGCTTTTCCCTTTTTTTTTCTCTTTCAATCTTGCAGTTTTTTTTTTTATTGTTATTCTTGGCACTGTTTCTCGGATGGAATGAGTTCTTTTATCGTTCTATCATGTGCTGTGTTGTTCAGAGACTTATTTCTAAGGAAAGAAAAAAAAAACGAGAGAAAAAAAGATAGAGTTCTTCTTTCTTTTTTTTTTTATGTGTAGATGTGTTTCTAACTAAAGCTGAGTGTGAAAACTGAGATGCCACATACACACACACCGGCGGCTACGTCAACCGACTGCTAGTAGTTAGTGTGATGAGCAAGCAAAAAGCAAATGCGCCGCAACGATGCTAAAGAAGAGAGAGAGAGAGAGAGAGAAAAAATGAAAAGAGTATATAATCGACGTCGAGCGCACTAGCAAAGTTATAACGGTAGTGTGCTAGTGCTGTCCGCTTAATTGCGTCGAACAACTTCCACCAATTCGAGTAGCTATCGAGAAGAAACACACATCTCCGATTACTTCTTCCCACTTGAATAGAGTTATAAAGAGAAAGAAAGACACGCGCGTCAATAGACTGTTTCGTACTGTTAGTTAGAATGCCTTATAATTTGACATACACTATTTACAATCAAAATTAACTGAGGTAAGAAGACAAAAGAAAAACAAGTATATGACAACTCAATTAATAGTATAGGTCAAATCGAAAAGCTTGTATCAACTAATTAGTATCAGATAATTTTCTTAGTAGCCAATAAGATTAGATAAGGAAAAGGTGAAGCTTTTCCCATGATTCATAAGTTTTTCTTTTTGGCAAAATAAAGAAAAATAAGAGAGCAGACGAAAGATAAAAAATATACAGCAAAAAATCACATTTTTTTCATTCATGGAATATGTCTTTTGCTCTGTTTATTCATTTTTCCTAGCATCGATGCTCCTCTTTATTCCGTTCGACGACGACGACGGCAATGCCATGTGTCTTGCTGTCGGAAATACAGTGCGTGCGTGCCTGCTTATATGCTCTCACAAAACGTCACATCATCCGTGATTGTTGTCTTGCTGTTCGATGCGCTACAACGACCTTGATCGAATCAGACTCTTGTTGTTGTAGTTAGCCATTCTTTCTTTTCTCTTTCTATCTATCTGTCTCCAATTCTTGACAATTACACGTTCATTCCGCATTTTTTTCTTTTCGCTCTTTGATACCCCCATTACTACGAAACACATGATCATTATGGCTAAACAACGACTATCAATCAGTCAGAAAAAAAGATATATATATGTCTACATATATATATATAGAAAAAAAAAGAAGATAGATCTAGCACCATTCGGTTAGCTACTCTGCTGAGACGCATGCGTATGGAAACCATTAGAAGTCCAATTTGAATAAAGTGAAAGAGACAAACGAGATAGAACATATTGACATAATAATTCGAGTGGGATACTCGTTATTTTTTTTAGAATAATGCCAATAAGAGTTGTAATACAACAATGAAGAATTATAAGCAACAAGATATATGTAAATTAATTCGTTTTTCGATCAAAATTATTTGTCTTGGTCGATGTTATTCATTGATGAACATGGATTTAACGTTTATTCGAGGTAAAACCAAAAAAAATACAATGAAATATACTAAAGAGAAACCAAATAAAAATCATACGTTTGAATGATTATTTTCATGAATAAAAATATCAACATGCTATTTTGTTTTTCTTAATGAATATCCTGATTTGATTTTGATGACATTTATTTTTCTTTATCAAATAGAAGATTTTTTTTTCTTTTCAAAAAAATGAGTCTACACGTCAACCTTTCTGTCTTTCTCTCTTCTGTTATCGTTTATTATTATTATTATTTTTTTTGTTTCTGATTTTTATGCTCATTATGAGTACATGACCAGTAATATAGTCCAAAGAAAAAAAGCTTTATTCATTATTAAATGACAATATATTTAAAAAAAAAGGTGAGAAAACATACTTTCATCAGGAAAAAAGAAGTAATGAAATTATTTTATAAATTCTTTTTTGTTTTCTTTTTACATGAACGAGCAAAGTTTTAGGGTTTTTTTTCTATTAATAATAAAAAAGAACCTTGTCTTTTTGTTGTAAATTTTTCTTTTTAAAAAATATAAGAAAAATATCTATTGATCTAGAAGAACATGCAAGTGGACAGTCAATGGGCTGAATCAATCATATCAAATTTAGCTTCTGTTCCATTTGACATTATTCATCGTATAAATTATATTGAACAACAAATATCTATTGCTATTATTCTTTGTAAACATTCATCTTTATTACAATCATCATTAATAACAACAAATCTGTTTCCTTCACAACGTGTTGAACCAATCGATATGCCACGTCCTCAACAAACACAAAATCGAAAACGATTAGGTTATACGAGATCAGTAACAACGGATGAAGAACAAACAACTAGTTCTTATATGCAAAATATACCTATTAAACCTGTTAAACATCCAGCTGATCAATCATCTATTGTGATTTTTTTAAAACGTTTATCTAAATTTTGTTTTGGATTATTTATTTCTATTCCATGTGTTATATTAATAACGCTTATCTTACCAATATCTTGGCTTATAAAAGCATTTATGCGATTTACTTGTCGATATCATTGTACAGTTACACCATGTACATGTAGTTATTTATCTCCTAGTGATTTATTTTGGTTATATAATAGTAATATATCAATAAATCGAAATAAAAATGAAGAAACAACAAAATTAAATTCTCAAACTATTGGACCGATGGCAGCAGCCATATTTCTTCTTGAAGGTATTAATAAATTTGATGTGATTATTCTTTGCTATTTATTTCAATGTGTTTTTTTCTTCTTATTTTATATAGGATCCGTTAATGAAAACTCTTTGAAAAAAATTTTAATGAATCGTCTTATAACAAATAGTTTTCGACGTGGTTCAAATGTTGGGCGTAAATTATTTCCACGTTTTTCACAATTAATTTTTCCACATTTTTCCGGTACAATGTGGATTGATTATTCAGCTTTTTCGATTGATGAACACGTACGTGAAATACCACGAAATATACAAACAGATGAAGATCTTCAAACTTACGTATCAACACTTGTTTCAACTGAACTAACACTTACTCGACCATTATGGCAATTACATTATAAAAATCGTTCTTCAATACGTCCAAATGATAGTATACTTTTATTTCTTTATCATCCTGTTCTATCTGATGGTATATCATTAGTACGTATATTATTAAAACATATTGTTGATAATCGTACAACACAACTTGACATAAAACCTCGTTTTGCTGGTAGACGTGATGAACACATATTTGATTATATAAAATCATATTTATTTGGACATCTGTTATTATTTAATAAATTAATATTTAATTCTTATAGAGATAATTTTTTAAAACGGATTATGTATAAAAATACAAATATAACAACAATAAATCCACATTTATCTAGTCAACAACAACGATTAGTTCTTTGGTCAACACCATTTAGTTTCACACAAGCTACACGAATCAAACTTGTTACACGAACACGTATGAATGATTTACTTTCAACATTAGTGATTTCTTGTGTTAAATTATACATAGAAAAACATGGGTAAGATTGATTTTTAATATCGTTATATATCTTACCTCTTATCGATAAAGTAAGCTGCACTTAAGAAGAAATTGCCTCAAGTAAAAAACACTTTTGAGGTAATATTTTATGCACATGTAGAATATATATAAACCAGAGATGGATCTTGGTTCCTTCTCTTTTGGAGCTGAACCGAATCGAATCGACCTAGTTTTTTTTTATAGTTTGACCTGAACTGATCCCATTTCTGATATAAACAAGACAAAATTTAAAAGAATATTATATTAGTTATGATTCGGCTAAGCGGTCGATTTTTTTTCATAACACTTTACTTTGTTGACAAAGGTAAACTTTCGAACATTGCTCTGAAATTTCACTACTATCAAAGTCTAAAACAAACTAGGTTGTTGACAAAATTTTTGGATAAATAATTTATAAATTATAAATATAACATAAAGATTTTTTTTTAAATCGGTTTTGCATAATCTAGTAGTATTTTGAATATTGCATGTCTTAGAAATAATCTATCAAAAAACGTCTTAGGAAAACTAATCTAATGGAATACTTGATTTTTGCAAAATTTTAGGTGGAAATTCGATATTTCTGCCAAAATATAACTAGCGGTGGCACCAGAATTTTTGACCGGGAGTGGCTGTTTTCCTCACCTCTACCGTGTGACTACTATTAGCAAAAATTCTTTTAATTTTCCAGAGGCCCTCAGACATTCTCTATCCTTCCTATGGCATTACTACTCCATACGACTTTTTTTAGTCTGCATATTTTCTAATAGTGGAAAAGTTTAAGCTCAGATGATGCTTTTTTTTATTATTGAATAAAGTCCTTTGCCAGATTCAATAAGCTTATTATTAGAAACTGAAAATTTTTTTTGTCACGCATATGAATTAATAATTTTGATAGATAATTCTTTCAAGAAATAATATTTCTAAATATAAATGAATGGTATGTCATAAGAATATAGAATACTTTTCTTTTTTTTTTTTAGTTTCTTTTTCTCATGAGATTTTCGTAATTATTTTTTTATGTGTAATTATGTTTTCATTATATTATAATGTGTGAAAAGCTGTGTTGTCGAGCAAAGAAGAAAATGCAGACAATCTCATGATGATAAAATATATATGAAAACAAAAGAAAATCTTATTGCTAGATTTCTAATGAAAAATTATTAACGTATATGTTTGTCTAGGATGAATATGATGTATTAAAAAGAATAATTTCTTAAGGATATCTATACATAATGAAATAAAATTTCTAAATTTTGTCAGAGAAAAAAAAAATCTGATATTGATGCATCTGTCGAAACCTATTATGATCTAAATTGATCAATAAGTTCAAAGTGAAATGTCATTAGGGAATATTGGTTCAGAAGTCATTTGTATTAAACAGAAAAAAAAAATATTCATGCGAACAATATTTAATTATTCTTGTATGATGCTATTTTTCAATCGAGTTATTTATGATCATAATGATTTATGTCACTAGTTTATGCATTTTTATTATATTACATTTTAATTTAATGATAAAATTATTTGAGCATATAAAACGAATTTATTTTGTTTTTATTAATATCGATGTTTTATTGTTATGTTTTGTTTTATTAAAAACGAAATAGTTTATCCAATTCATCAAATATTAATTGTGTTATGCCATGTGATCTGCGTTCCAATACGCCTCATATTGTTATGGGAAATCGTTTAGCACATTTAAGTCTTGAACTACCAATGGATATTGAAGGAAATATTCCACTTTTATGGTCATTTAATGATAATACAAAACGAGTTAAGCAAAACGGAGATTATGCTACGATGTATTTATTTACACATATCAATTATCTTTTGTTCCCTCTTTGTATTGGTAAGAAGAAAAAGAAATCTAAAATAAAGATTTCGACATTGCTGATTTTTTTTTTAGCTAATAGAATAATGGCTCGTGTTTATAATAATGCTAGTTTATGGTTAACAACATTAGCTGCTGGTAGTAGTACAACATTAGCAACAATGTCCATCTGTAATCGAGATGTTCGAAGTGTAATATGTCTTAATCCAAGTATTGGTACACATAGTATTAATTTTTGTGTAACATCTTATGCTGATGAAATTCGTCTTGCTGTTATTGTTGATCCAAATCTTATACCTGATCCACAGTTTTTTACTAAATGTTTTAATCAACAAGTAAAAATAAAAGAAGAAAATTTTATCAGTAGAAACTTTTGATTTTATTCATATTTATATATATTTAGTTGAGTGTTGTTCAAGAACTTCTTGCACATCGTCGAATACCAGGTGAAGTTCGTCGAATAACTCGACCACCAAGATTTCCTCTACCCAAAAAAAGTATTAGCAGCATATCAGATATGTCAGATGATTTATCAATAGAAGAAGTAAAATCAATTTATTTTTATTATTTTTGTTTTATTTTATAAGATTTATATCTAAATATATATAGATTCAAACAAAAATGGCAGCATTACAACAAGAATTACTTTCATTGAAAAGTCAATTTGAAAATCTTGATATGAATGATTCATCAAGTCAAACTGAACGTTTAATAATTACAACAAAATTAGAAGAATTACGACGAGAATTTCGTGAACTTCTTATTAAATTACAAGAACGTCAATGTGAATTATCTGGTATGATACCAAGTGATGAAGAAGATGAAATGGATCCACATGTTCGTGTACGTTTACGATCAGCAAGTGTTGCATCAAGGATTTCATTAAAATCCAATGAACAAAGACCACTATCCGGAAGGTTAAAAAACGAAAAGAAAAATGTTCCTTTTTATTGTTTTTCTATTATATAATTTTTATTTATTTAGAACTTTTCAATTTGATAGAGATGATGGAAGTGAATATAGTGCTGCTGCTTCTCATATTCAAGCACAAAATTCTATGTCATCATCAAAAATAAGTTTTCCAGAACAACAAATAGTAAGATCTATATATATATATATATTTCTATATGGACCATTTCAAGTAAAACTGAATATATTCACCTTTCATTTGACTTTAATTCTTTGCAAGAATTATTTTTCGCAATAAATTTTTTTAGAATAAATATATTGTCCTTAAAAAAATGTACTCGTCCCCTCTGAAGTGCTAGAATTCTTTATACTATTGAGCTTATGTTTGAAGTAGATTCGTACGACAATAAACCCTGATCGTAAGTACCAATCCATCCTCAATCGATTAGTATGTACGAGAATTATTATACAGACATAATCTTTTTTGTGTGATTGCTTTATCTCAATCATATTGTCACAAATGTTTTTACCGAACCCTTCATTCTAAAAGTATGGCTTTGTTAAAGAACAAATGCTGATTTTTAGTAAGATGTATCTTTGTCATGATGACTTTGATCAACCCATTTGAAAGTTTTACTAGAAAATGCCGATGCAATGACAAATTTGTTTAAAAAGTTTTATAGTCATAACATTGAATGAAGTTAAATTAGTGCTACGACATGGATTCACTATGTCAAGACTTGCTAATTACTAAGGCTTCAACTACATGTCACAGTCTTTGGTGATAATAAAGTAGAAAAAATAGTGATAGCTCATGAAATAGCATAAAGGTAAAGAGAAACTTCTTGTGTGCATATTTCCACTGAATATGCTTTTCAAAAGGGAAAGAAGATGTATGAGTCATAACTCCAGTAAATGTAAACTGATGGAAGACGGATTGATGCTTGTGATTAGAATCTATTGTTATACGCATGTGCCCAAAATATCAGCTCAATGTCATAAAAAATAGTAGTACTTCATCGGGGGCGGATACTTGTGTCGAGGAATACATGTAAAAATATTTCCTCTTTCAGCTGATTATTAATTCAAAAGTAATTAGTGCATTTATCTCATACTATATGAGAAAGAAGTCCAAAAATTTTTATCTAAAGTAACTTAACATACATGCAATATACAAAACTCAGTTCGGGGAATATTCATTATCTCGAGATACACATGTTTTAATTTTGCGAAGTTACGTCGCTAACAAATGATTTGGTCCACATTTTATTTTATTTTATTTTTTTTGTATTATTTAATATAATATTTTATGTATTGAAGTATGATCAACAAGAAGCTGGTATGCGTCGTGCACAATCCGTTAGCATTTGTGAAAATACTCGTATCGGTATGCAACGTCAAACATCCTTAAATCGAGCTCGACCGACGACACCATCAAAAACATTTACTACAGTCACAACAACAAATGCTACTGTTGTTCATTTTGATTCAAGTGAAAATTATAAACATGGAAGTTGAAAGCGAATGGCATTCAAGTAGAAAGAAAACTTAAATAGGCTTTTTTCCCCTTTGTTGCTCAATTTTGTTTTTCTTTTTTTTTTTTTTTTGATCTATTATTTTTAAATAGACCGGTCAATGGTATGGTCTTTCTTAATATTCTGCGCATCTATTTTTTTAATTGTTGTCTCGTTTGTTTATCTTTTCTTTTTCTTTGTGAACTAATGAAGAAATAATATAAATTTATGTATACGATCAAGAAAGATACTTGGATTTATTTCTCACGAAGACATGGAAGTATTCTATAATTGATTTGAGCTCATTGAAGATATTAATAAAAGACGGAAGCACACAAGAACGTATTTTGATTTCTTTTGAGTTTTACGGTCCAATATAATTAAGTCATATATAGAATGAAAGAAGCAAGAGTTTCTGAATATGTCAATGCTAAACTCAAGGTATTTTCATCCCATTTTAAATGTAAACAGTAGAATCCTGTGGAATAGTTTTGATTCTAGAAAAATCTTGCTTGCCCCATTCCATAAAAAATTTGGAATCAGGACATTTTGAAAATAAAATGGGACAGAACAAACGAGATTCGTGACTCGTAAAAAGTTTGTCTCGCAGAACTCTAGTAAACAGAGTCTATGTTCATGACATTTTGAATGGGTGGTAAAGAATGGTTCAAAGTTATGTTGACAGCCCTTTATTCAGGTTACATTTTTATAATAGAACTATTCCTTTAAAACCTTGTTTTGAATGTACTAGACCATATACCGATCTTCTATTGCTTGCATTTTGAATATCTGTAACATCTATGTGTATTTTATTTTTTGGTTCATTATTATGTTAATAAAACTTCTTCTATACTTAATTCACTTCATAATCGATAGAACTTTTTAAGCGTTACAAAATCCTTAGTTCATTCTTTTTAAGGCCTAATTCTTTTATTTTTCGACTGACATTTGACGATTTTCAAGCAGAATATTAGCTGCTTCACTTGAAACAAATATCATATTTAGAATCAGTACAAAAAAGTGACTTGATTCATATATGTTTCAAAATTTTTCTGCAACTTATTTTCTGATCAAATTATTGATCTCATCTCAAAAAATAGATATGATCTTTTGCTTTTGTTCAATCAACTACAAAGAGAGTGTCAAATATCGGCAAAGCTATTACTGATTACTGATATTCAATTTTCTATATTCCGTAGGCTATAATCTATTTATTAGATTTATCTATTACAATACAAAGTTTATCGGCAGAATCATGATAAAGATAGGAAAAACTCATATAAAATAACTTAATCAATCATGGTCAATCACAGAGATGTTTTGAGAAAATGAAATGAACGTAGGAGGATAAAATATCACTGCTGATGAAAATCATCTAAAATTATAATAATGAAATCAAATTATATGTAAGAAATAGAATAGATTCGGTTCCACAAAAATATGAATTAATTCTATCTCTGTTACTTATTAGTACTTAAAATAATGTTATCTTACTTATTATTGCCAAATTTATTCAAAAATAAAAGAAATCAATTTTTCGAAAATATGATTTATTTATGTTAATGCTCCTGTGAAAATCTATGCAAAAACAAACGTGACATTCACAACTTTCTATTAATTGTTTTTATAAATTTATTTCAAATAACGAAACAAGTGACTACACAGTAAAATTATCTGACTTTTTCATCTATCAGAAGCCAAGGTCAATAATGACTTTCAATAAAATATTTCGGCTTCATATCATATGAAACAACTAATCTTTCTCTAGGAAGTAAATCGATAAAAAAATTATTAAAAATTTTAATTGTGATATAGCTATCAGATATTATCTACAAAAACATGATAGCACCCACTCAGAACCTATGCGTAGGTATCACGTCATTTTTTAAAACAAATTGAAAATGGTATTGATATTAGTATATGCCACTGGATGTTTCAATTTTAAGGGATTGTAAAAGAAAAAAACAACTAAGATATCAATATCATTTGTGCTTAAATAAAAGCAAAAAGAAAATCTACGGTATACGTGCAGAACAATTATGCGAATGATGATGTTATCAATCAGTTTATTGATCGTCTATTTTTTGACTTTTTCTACACACGTTCATGGTCAAAACAAATGTGAAGCTTTTATTGATTTAACTCTTATTATTGATTCATCTGGAAGTATATCACCTGGTGATTTTGAACAAGGCAAAAAAGCATTACTTGATCTCGTTAGTCGTCTTAATGTTGGTACAGAAAAAGCTGGTGTCGCTATTATTAATTTTTCATCAAATATGTCACTTAGTGCTCAAACAGATGTATTTGAATTTGATCGAATGAATTTACTTCAACAAGTAGCTGAACTTCCACATTTTGCTCAAAATACAGCTACAGGTGATGCTCTTGCTTTAGCTGATTTATATTGTCAAGCTAGATGTCGACCTGCTACAAAAGCTGTTCCAAGAATTTTTGCTATATTTACTGATGGACATAGTAATGAAGGTCGACCAGCAATACCAGCTGCTCAAGCTTTACGTTCAAGTCCAGTTGAAGGAACAATATTTGCTGTTGGCATTGGCAATATTGGTACAGCAGGTGATGCTGAATTACTTGGCATTGCTGGTGATCCTGATTATGTCTTAAGTATTGCTTCATATCTTGATTTAGCTCGTGTTACAAATGCAATAACAACGAAAATGTGTGAATTTCCAGCATTTGTTTTACCTAATATTAAAGTACAAGGTAAAATGACAGGAAATTCAAGTCGATATTATAAAATGCATACATTAAAAAAACTTAGAAAGAATGCTTTCTTTGAAATTGAAATGAGAGATCGTGCAGGAAAAGTAAGTCATGAAAAATAGAAAAACGAAACAAAATAAGGATATCAATTCTGTTTTTTTTTTGTTGTAGACTACAGTATATACATCGACAACAAGTAAAAAACCATCTTCATCTTCATCAAGAAGTATTAGTAGTCGTGCTGTTGGAGGTGGCAATACATATACGACTTATGTACCATCAAGCGCAGAAAATTTTTATTTTAGTGTAAAAGGTGTAGAGGTTAATTTGAATCAATATGATTTTATTGTACGTGTTCGACCTCTTGATTTTTGAAAAGGAAAAACAAAGACATGAATTTTATTCAATAAATTAAAATAAGGCATTCATTTATTTGCATAAAAAAAGAGAATATTTTCTATTCGTATTGCAGTTTAGTTGCACGATCAGGCATTTATTTTCGACAGATATGATATCTTGAGGAAGTCCACTTAACTACTTAGATATAAATATGTTCATATTTAATAGAAGGAATTATGGGAAATCTTGAAGTCATCTTATTAAGTCATACGTCGTCTTATGAAATCTGTTGAAGTCTCAGTGTTCGAAGCCTGATTTTTCTCTCTTGTAAAATCGATCAACAATATATAACAACGGTCCAAATAAGCCTACGAAGAAAAGATCTAGGCTACTCATGACAGACTATTAACCTCTCCAGACAACCTATGTCTATTATCATTGGTTTTCATCTGTTTGTCACAGCTTGCATATGTTATTTTACTTAGTAACAATATGCTAATAATTATATACAGGTAAAAGAGTGCATTTATAAGAAAGGATCAACATTATGAATTAAAGAAATGATCTCAGTATCCAAAACATTTATTGATTTAATACCATATGGATTGATCGAGAATAGACAAAAATAAAATACTAACATTTAGCAAAAATTCTGTTATTTTTTTACTAAGAACCTGTTATATTAATTTGATAAACTGACAAATTGAAAAAAATCATAGCAAGTCTTCACATATTACAACAATATAAAATATGAATCAGGAAACAATTCACAATAGATTAACGATTGATGTTAAATAATAATTATAATAATCGATTAGAAAATGCAAACAGTCAATCAAAATAAGGAATGTCTAATAGTTAAGGAATAAAAATTTCTTCTCAGTTTCCTCATAGTTTTATGATTACTAAAATAGAAAAAATACAATATTGACAATATTTTTCGCTCTCACATTGATATTTATCAAGAAATTTATGAACATAAGTATGTGGGTATGAAAACTATTGCAAAAACAAGCATCACTTTAGCTTTTATGAATGACGAAATTGTGAAAGAACAAATGGTCGATTCTCATTTATTTCGATGAATTATGATAGTTCCATTGAGAGTGTTTCCACAACTTCAGAATTTCTATTTCACAGTTCTTGGACATTGCTTAATATCCCAATTCCATTCTAGGTTGGTTACATTTCTTTATGTGACATGAGGGTGTTGCAACGGTATTTATTACGGTCTGTCGAAGAAGAAATCTAGATCTAAATGTTCACCCTTATACTTCAACATTCGCTTTAGATTGCATTTCATCAAGACATAACAGACAGTGAACGTATCTATTAAACGTGGTATACATACGTATTGTGTACTTCTCTCAGACACGCAGACGGTAGACTCAATGAATTTTTCAAATCTCTGGTATATATTATTTGACATTCGATGTGACCAATAAACTATACAAATGATATTTTGAACATTTATTGATTAAGAAATAAAATAAAACAAGACTAGTGAGCACATAGACTGTACCACAGATGAACACAGTATCTATTAATTTCTTGCTTCAGCTAATGCTAAAATAGCTTGTGCTTGTTTCTGAGCTGTTTCAAGTAACTTATTTGCTTCATCTTTATAATTATTTTGTATCATCTAAATTAAATATAAACATAATTTACAAAGTTAAGAAAAAAAAATCAATATTTACCTTTGCTTGTGAATCACTATCATCATTAATTTCCGATATTGATGATGAGAAAATTTCGATCCGTTTACATGCACCGTACACAGCTGTTTCAAGGCATTTAATACCAACCTATTATAGTTAAAGATTTTCTTCTTAAATTATAATCTTTTTTTTTTAATACTTACTAAAAAATCTGCTTTTGTATTAACATTGAATAAAGGTGTTAATCGTTGAAGTGGTTCCCATAAAGCATTGATTTGTCGAGCTACATCTAATGAAACATCAAGACATCGTTGTAAACAACGATTTTCCGTT
Source organism: Rotaria sp. Silwood2 (assembly GCA_905329745.1). NCBI lineage: Eukaryota > Metazoa > Rotifera > Eurotatoria > Philodinida > Philodinidae > Rotaria > Rotaria sp. Silwood2. The sequence continues at coordinate 72,357 of CAJNSZ010000015.1, read as the reverse complement.
ATTTGTTTACTAAAATAAGCACAAAATAAATTCTAAAAATAATTTTTTTTCTTCGTTTTAACTTACAAACGTTTTTCTTCATCATTGGTTTCTGCCATTTTTTGTACTGTTAAATATGCATTAAGAGCTTCTGTATCAGCATCTAATGTATTCATCAATGCTCTTGTTGCTATATGTAATGGAGGAATAATAATTCGAATTTCTTTTTCTAATGATTCCCACTAAGAATTACAGCAAAAAATAATCAAAAGCAAATATATATGTTTTTTTTTCTCTATGTCAATCAAACTAATTCTTACTTTTCTCATTCCATAAGTAAGTAATGCACACATTGTACTAAGTGCTGAACCAAATGTAGCTACTAATGATGTAACACAACTACCACCAGGTACTAATGTTCGTGCACCAACATGTTTAATTAAATCTTTTAATTCCATTGAAGTTAAACTATCATCTTGTCCTTCTCGTTCACGTATAATATATTCAATAATGCGTTCTTTTGGAATAAATGGTGCAATAGAATTTAAACCTAAACGTTGTATAACTAAACGAATTTTTTGATCTTCATCAAGAATAAATAGATTTTCTTTTTCCATAAAATATTCAGCAGCCATTAATAATGGTTTCAATGGTACAAGACCAACTATTTGAGAACCACATACACCAATATTAAGCATTTCAGCTTCAGCTACACATTGATTATATGCAATATGAATATTTGTTACTTCAAAATCATTTAAATTTAATGAAATTTGTGCTAAATTGCCTTCTTCAAACCACCAACCAAGACCACGAACACATTTTAATTTACCCGGCTAGAACGAAAAGAAAAGAAGTATTTTTTCTTTAACTTTAACTTTTAACATTTACTTCATCTTTGCTTCGTCCTTGTTCACGAACATTTAATGCAATACGATGTGCTTGTTCTTTTGTGCCAATTAAATTAACATTATAAGCAATTAAAAATTTTCTTGCACCAACACAAGTAGCTCCCCAAGATGGAATAAATTCATTGGGTCCTTAAAAATATTATGTTTTCTTTTTAAATAAAATAAATGAATATTTAAAATCTTACCAAAATCAGGTTTCCATTCTTGTCTTCGAATCTAGAAAAAAAAAACAGTGTTTTAGAATTAAACATACGTTTTTATATCTTACTTTGCTATAAAGTGCTTCATATTCACCCTCACGAATTTGTGATAATTCTCGTCGATATTCTTGTTCTTGTGCTTCACCATATAAATAAACAGGTACATTTAATTCCATAGCTAAACGATCAGCAAATTCACGTGCTATATCAATACAATCAGCCATTGTTGCATTTTGAACAGGTACAAATGGTACAACATCCTGACAGATAATTTCAAACAAAAGAAAGAATCTTTAGCTTTCAAAGAATATCTTAGTTACCATAGCACCAATTCGAGGATGTTCACCACTATGTCTTGTCATGTCAATTAAATTATATGCAGATCGAGCAGCAGCCATTGCTGCTTCAATGACTCCTTGTGGATGTCCAACAAATGCTATTAGAAAAAAAAAATATTCAAATCGATTCCAAGCAAAACATATATATATATTTAATGTTTTCATTTTACTATAAATTGTTCGATTTGTTGATAAGCCTGGATCGATATCAAGTAATGCTACACCTTCAACACCAGCAATAGCATGTGCTATTGTATCAATAACCTTAAAAATAGTTCTTATTTCTTGATTAAAATACAAATAATATAATCATATAAATTACTTCTTTTCGTTGACCTTCGGAAAAATTTGGTACACATTCGATAACTTTTTGCATGATAATTATTGTTCAATTTCAAAAAAATAATCACAAACAAAAAATGATGTATATAGCAGCTGATTTCTTTTCTTTTTCTTCTTCTGTTGTCAATTGACAATGAATTTTATGAAACATACACAAATAAAAAAAATTTTTTTTTTCTCTCTTTTACTTTTCTTTCTCGATATAATACGAATGTATAAATAAGAAAAAACAATGAAGCTGTAAAATTGAGAATCAAGTATGCCACTTCTTCTCATTTTTCTTTTTCTATTCTTTTTTTCTTTCGCTCATTCTCAACGTTTCATCATTTTGTTCAAGAATGAAAGTAATGGCAATCTGTCTTTCACCAAAGTAAAAAAAAAAAAAAAGAAATACAAAAACTATTCAATCGACATTCATTGCTTAGAAATGGGTTACTTTAAAAAAGTGATTGATAAATTATATTGAATTAATATAGAAAAATCTCTTGACACTCTGTCATTCGTTGCATTAAATCGTAACAAACTCATATTAATGATTAAAATCAAATCATATATAATGTCTATTTATTATTAATTTAAATGTGATTTTTAAAAGTAAAGACTTATTATTCTTATTTTTTTAATAAATAACACTGCAATGCTTTTATTTCTGATCTAAAAGAAGAACAGAAGCTTCAAGGATTTTTTCAAGCAATCATAGTTCTCGATAACTTCTAAAAATGAGGACAAAAATAGCTTATCTTTTTTTGTTTTAGCAGACAGTATGATACTATGGCTGGAGATTCTCAGAAAGTGAGTGACGAAGTTTTGAAATACACAATAAAAACTAAACAGATGCCTAGTAATTCTAGCCTCATTCTCATTGAAATCTACACACGTAGTTACTATATTATCAACAATGGTAGCCCGAAGCAGTGAATATTGAGTGAGGGAGATTCACGAGTTTTTGTAAAAGAAGAATATGTTTCTTGTAATAGAATGCGAAAAAAAGCGTTTCAGCTCTGCTGGGAAAAAATTAAAATTTCCTACAATTGAGGGTGTTACATCTCTCGATCGGTTCACTACGGATTATCAAGCAACATCGATTTAAAATACACATTTCTTAAAGACTTAGAGTTCTTAAAAATAAAAGCCGATGGTATTAACAGTTCGGGTGCATTGAAAAAACTTAATGATCATTAGCATATTTTGTAAAACATAGTCTAAAAGAGGTGTTAAAGTATAGGAGTAAAAATTGGAACCTTCTCCCCCAGAGATCGTTACAGAAGATGTTCATATCTGATTAGAGACCATATATCAATAGCGTCTCATTATACTATATGAACTACTTTCTAATTGCTTTTCTGAAGGATTAAATAAAAGGATGGTAAAGAAATATGTTCCAAAATAGATTGAATAAAACTACCTTTCTGGAATTAGCAACAGCATCTACATCGCATTGCATATTTTAATTCCATAAGAATTGTGCTAATTTTTTTTCAATCAAATTAGAAATTATTCCTACATATCACAGACCGATACTAACTGGATTTCGCTGGTTAGACTCGATTAGTCCTAGTTCTCCTAATCAGGAGTAGACGAAAGCTTAGAACTCCCTTCTCAGAAGATTAGGATTTCACACTAGAGTCGATATTGGTGTAAATCGATACTGTTGAATACACTTGTGGATTAAAATAAAGTTTTTCATATTAATGCTTAAGTATCATTATTTCTTTTTAGTGTTAATAACATAATCTCACACGTTTCAGAGACGATTATTCATCGCAGTACAGATAAATGGAAAAATTTAAAAGAGAAGAAAATAAAAGAAATATGTAGCATTGAAGTAATCCATCGTCATAAACACAATTAGTGTAACTGTTATGAAGTGAAACAAAGACTGCATTACATGGAAATTAAATTAATGGTGTTAGTCGATCAATCAAAGCTCGTTCTATCTTCTTCGACCGCATTGCGCTTTTACAAACCCCATTACTGTGAAATCAATTATTATTTTACACGAGATTTTACTCCACTCAACTGTGTTTTTGAAAATTACTTCGGATTTCGTTCGGTTCGTTTTCGAGATTGAAATCCATATGCGCTCTACTTGTTTAACGAAATTTATAGCATTCAAATATAGAATTGTAGGAATGTTTAATATGAATATATTTATAGAAGCTATATTTTAAATAAGCATTTATTTATCATCGGCTTTCATTTTAAAGATTAATTTTTCAATGTTTACATCTTCTACAGATATGTATATCTACTCTTTTCGATCATTTAATCAAAACAAATATCTTCGTAATATTTTCAGATATCTGCACGAATTTTAATTTTCCCATAATTCAATATTCTATTGTTCTCTATTTTATGCGCATAAATGCAAATATTACATCTGATGCCCCGCCTTTATTTTATTCTAAAACATTTTATTATTTTCTCAAGTATGATATGTGGGCGTTGACAGATGCATCATATATAATCATTCGAAATGTTCTCGAAGTATTCATTCATGGGTCTATTTCGGCGGGTAAAACCATTATTATCAACATCTTCTGATAATACAAAACGTATTCTTCTACTTTCTTCATTACGTTTGGGTAGTGGTAATGCAGCAACAGCTTCACGTATAGCTTATGAATTACAAACATCAACAAAATTTATTGTTGATTGTGTATCCGTTGATACACCACATACGGAATGTGATAATTTATCAACATCTATTCATCGATATTCAGCTGTACTTGCTTTACATGCTTATCGAGCTGGAAATGTTTTAACATCAATATATAAAGATGAACAAACTGATCTTCCACCATTAATACTTATTTTTGCTGGTACAGATTTACATTCATGTGAATCAAAATGGATTTCAACACTTGAATATATTATTCCACGTGCGAGTGGTCTTGTTTGTTTTAGCTATGAATGGAAAAAATATGTTGAAACCATGTATAAAAATTATCTTACATGTAAAATAACAGTTATACCACAAAGTGTTCTTTTATCACCATTTATATTTGAACAATTACCAATATCAATAAATAAAAAAACAATTATTTGGATAGGTGAAATTCGTTCTGTTAAAGATCCAATATTTGCTATGGAATTTTTATCATGTTTAAATAATAATGATTATCATCTTTTTCTTGTTGGTTATGAAAATGATCAAACATTAAGTGAATATATACATTCATCGTATTCTCAATCAAATCTTACACTTATTGGTGGTCAATCTCAAAGTTTTGTTCATACATTAATGAAAACATCGTTTGCTTATATTAATACATCAATTAATGAAGGAATGTGTTTAGCTATGCTTGAAGCAATGACACTTGGTGTACCAATACTTGCACGTCGTAACACAGGCAATACAAGTATTATTAAACATAGAAAAACAGGTTTTCTATTTGATACACCCGATGAAGCTGCTCAATATCTTATAGAACTTGATAATAATACCGAATCACGAAATGAATTAATACGTCAAGCAGAAAAATATATTAAAAAAAATCATAATATTGCTAATGAAACAAAAGCTTATCGAAATTTACTTGTTAATTTAATGAAATAAAAAAATAAATATTCATATTTTTTCTTTATAAAATAAAAAAGTATGAAAGGAATTATATTTAATGACTGCTTGATGATGTGATAAAAAAAACTGTCAAGAATCGAACATAATAAATAGAGTGAGACTTTGTGACAGACACCAGATGCAGCTAAATTGAATATATTTAATACATTGCTTATGAAGAAGTATTCGACTAATATCGAAAAAAATGTTAATATTCTATAATGATTATTTTTATATGATAGATGAAATTCGATGGAGATTAGATTAAAATCAAAATGAATAAATATAATCATATGGAGCAAGATGGAAAGAAAACTTGAATAATAGCAATATAATAGTAAACAATTCATCATAATAATGCAATCTAATATAACTTTATAAACAGAGTATGGGTGTGGGTGTTATTTCGATATTGCTATTATTTAAATTTCCTTTTTGAAACTTACTCATTGTTGATACTGCAATATGATACACTTGGATGTATAATTTTCATTTAAAGACACACATTTATACTTTCTTGTTACTATGGTTTATTTCTAGCTGTTATTGACTGTTTTGTACTAAATAGGAAGCTAAAGGTCGCAGATGATAGCTTTAGAGTTGATGATGATTGTGCTTAATAAAAAAAAAGGTCGATGAATTCCACACTGCTTGCAAAATTATATTAAACTACATTATTATGATTAGTTATGTGCCATTATAATGATATTAATCGGCAACAAGGAAAGTCGATTTTCTTTTTAGCTATAAATAGTGAGAATCTTTGAGAATATTCAAACGTAATATGATGAACTTTAACAGAGAAGAGATATGATTACATTAGTTATAATCGATATTCTTTTTTTATTTCTTATTGGATGTATAGTTATTCATGTTTGTTGAATTATATATTGCACTCTTGGTATTTACTAGCGATATCACATTCATTCATCATTACCATTTTAACTAATATATTCTTGGGACTTTATTCGTCGACACTATTCTCTAATACAGTTTTTATGATTTGTCACATCATGGTGATATCTAGAATTACATTCTATGACATTTCAAGAGAGTTGACCGATGATTTCGACGCAACTACCAAGTCTCATATTCTTAGTTTCAGAAGGAAGTCGTCGGCGGCAGCGAAAACAAATTCATTATGTATTACTTTTACGGTCTTGAGTACTGAAAATATTCAGAGGAGGAAAACAAAATTTATTCTTTTGTCTCATAGAATAGTGTAACCATCGCTTTCTATTTTACGCCTTGTCAATGAAGGTCTTCACTGGAAAGTATAGTTTTACATAGGACCAAGAAGATATCATTTTTAATAAAAAAAAAAATCGTAACAAATAGAGAGATTAGAAATCAGTTCCTTCTGACTTGAAAAATCTGATAATTAATTCACATTTAGTTATATCGGATTATGATTTTTACTTGAACGAAATCTTTACTATCTTTGTGAATCATTTTCTAACGTTCCAATTAGAATAGATTATATATTTGATTAATTTATCTTAAGTATTTTAATTTTATTATGTCATCGAAAAGAAGAGTGCATTTCTTTCTTGATTCAGGATACTGTCGAGAATGGAATTTAGTAGCATTCTTGATCATGCTTTATTAAATTAAATAGTTGAACGAAGAAATTCAATTAGATGTATTGTTTTTATTCTTCTTTTCTTCTATATTTATTTTCTGCATTTTGATTTCACGTTTCTTGTTGATAAAAAGAAATAAACAACAACAGGATACAACATATTTATTTGTTTTGTAAAGACAAATCAACTGATTTATCTGTTAAACTTCATCAAGAAAAAGGAAATTGCAAATAATCTTAGTAAATATAAGTAGGCATTTCATCCAATTTATAATGTACGTTTGTTTTTTTTATGCTATATTATGAGAAAGTATTGATTTATATATTTCCCTTGGGTATAAGCAAAGAAGACGCTATAAGTTTTGTTTAGAGACGTATTTAATGTTTAATGATGCTAAACGTTTGTGTTAGACTATATACTGAGCGTCATATGCTAAAACATTGATTTTTTTTTTAAGAATTCATTTTGAACAATTGATAAATTATCCTTTCGTTTTCAATCGATTCACTTATCATCTTACTTGATTATTATGTCGTTTATAATGAGTGGTGCGAACGTTTCCAGGCGGATGAAACAGTATGATTTATGATCAAAATTTCGTACATTTTCTGAATATGAATCCAGGGGTTTGCTGTGTGCTTTTGCTTGAGAGTAGTAGGAGGATCTTGGAAAAGTCTGAAAAATCTGGACGAACAATTTGGCGTGCATTTGCATATTTTTTAATTTGGATCTAAAACTAAACGTTCGAACTTTCGTTCACACACATCAGCTTGTGGAACAAGATCTGTTCTATAAAAAATATACTACTTGAATTTCTTTTGTTTTTCAACAACGTGCCGAAACTATTATTTTCTCATGACTCTCATTTTTGAAAAATCGAGTTTTCCACGAAGAAAGGTCGTTTTACATCCAATGTAGCTTCTGGGTTAATTCTTGTAGCTTCATTCAGTTCAAAATGACAGTTTAGTTCCATATCATATTTTTTAAATAACTGTACGCTCTTTAAAATTACTATGTTCAATAGTTTTGAGTACAGCTGCAGAGGAATTCATGGGATTAGCGTAGCAAATTTTTCAATACTAGAAAAGGTTTCCTCTCTGCTCTCGAACAAAAATAGATAGAAAAAGAATTCTAAGCCCATATTAGGAAAGCACATATAATTATGGTCCTATCGCATACTGATTCATCCATCCAGGATACTGTCAAAGGATTCAACAAGGAACAAACTTCTTATTCGAAAACTTTTGCACTGCTCATTAACTGGATTTTAGATAAAAATAGCCAACAGAGACTATATTTAAATTTAACTATCTAAATTATTGTGATAGTGAAGAATCTTTTTTATTACATCAGACAACTAAAAAACTTTCATTTATCAAACATGAACAAGAAAGATAGTTCAAAACTAAAGATAATCTTGAAAAGAATTAATTTTTTTCTAAAAAAGACAACAATCAATTTTTCATTTATCTTAAATAAAAAATATACACTAAGATGCCATCATGAACAAGATATAATATAATTCTTTCATTTTCATAGGAATTCCGAACAACGAAGACCTGTTTATGGTAGCGATAGTTATTTAATGAGTTCGAATGGGCATAATTCGTATTTCAACCGACCATTTGTAAGTTTAAACTTGTCATTTTCACATATCATTGAATTTTATCCTACATAGTATTCTTCAAAACAAAATGATTATGTTCATATGAATAAAACTACCATAGTTCCTGAACAAGTAAGTATTAAATTGACTATTATTTGATCATATGCCTTTTTTCAACAAAAATCTCACAGGAACAAACTTATGATCGAATCAAATCAACTAAACTATCATCAAAACAAAACATGACTTTTTATCCTAAAACGCCAATGGATTCAAATCGAGTAAATAAAGAAAAAACAATTAACCATTTTTTTTTAAAAGTTTTATTTATATTGCCTATAGAGACAACAATCAAGTGCCAATTCATCCGACGTTTATCCATCTCCGCGAACTGCTCTATCACACGTTGCTGATGCTATAATACCATCATCACATCAGCGACAACAATCAATTCGATTTTCAAATACAAAATTTCGTCATTATGACCATTAAAAATGATATTATATCTTGTTCATGATGGCATCTTAGTGTATATTTTTTATTTAAGATAAATGAAAAATGGATTGTTGTCTTTTTTAGAAAAAAATTAATTCTTTTCAAGATTATCTTTAGTTTTAACTATCTTTCTTGTTCATGTTTGATAAATGAAAGTTTTTTTAGTTGTCTGATGTAATAAAAAAGATTCATCACTATCACAATAATTTAGATAGTTAAATTTAAATATAGTCTCTGTTGGCTATTTTTATCTAAAATCCAGTTAATGAGTAGTGCAAAAGTTTTCGAATAAGAAGTTTGTTCCTTGTTGAATCCTTTGACAGTATCCTGGATGGATGAAACAGTATGCGATAGGACCATAATTGTGTGCGCTTTCCTAATATGGGCTTAGAATTCTTTTTCTATCTATTTTTGTTCGAGAGCAGAGAGGAAACCTTTTCTAGTATTGAAAAATTTGCTACGCTAATCCCATGAATTCCTCTGCAGCTGTGCTCAAAACTATTGAACATAGTAATTTTAAAGAGCGTACAGTTATTTAAAAAATATGATATGGAANTTTGCGTTACAATGTGTCATGCATTCTGAGAGCGTGGTTCTAAATCTATCGTGCAGCACATTTTTATTTTTTCTATAAAATCATGTTATGATATTTTTTCAATTAACTTTCATTTTTATTTTTCTTGTCCCGAATAACTGAAGCAAGTCAGATACTGAGATCTGACTGGCTTTGAATTGTTCCGATCTACGTCAGACCGACTCAGGGTAGTCCGCTCTCGATCATCAATCGAGATCAGCATGTTCTCGAATATTCAATAGTCGAGAAATAGTTTATAAAAAAAATTATTTTGAAAATTTATGTCTTGCATGTTAATATCATGTTGTTTATAAACAGCGGTATATGCATAAAAGAACGGTGAATGACTAGTGAACATGTAATAAATATACTGACGATGTCGCTGTTTGTTTTGCTCAAGATCTTGTGCCAAGATAATACTAAACGATATCTTTGTATGATCTTATCAAGATCTTTGGCACAGATTTATCTGATACAACCAAGATATATACATACAAATTATCTTGTCAAGATCTTGATAAGATCTTGCTTATCGATCCCAAGATTTCAAGATCTTGCTTACAAGATGTTCGACTAGGGCAGGAGCAAATGTATGTATTTGGGAAACTGTAGTCTCTCTAGAACATGTTTTCAATAAGCAGTATAGAGCGGATCTTTCTGACCTCAAGCAGTGAGTTAACAATGTATTGGGTTATTTTTCTACCATAGTACTCGTTTTCTGGAGGCAAAAACGTTTCGAGATCCTTTACAAAATGAATAGCAGAGGTCAGCTACTGTATTGTCAATCTAGTTTGTGATTTCCATCGTAGAAATAAAACTTTTCACCGTTTTATTCTTTAACCATTCGAAAAGGTTTGATCTCGCCGAAAATTAAGTAAGATATTGCATCGAAAATAAGTATTTCATAATTTTTTCGGAAGCGATTCTCGTTCAGTTTAAACGTGATACTTTATCTTTACTCTCCTTTCATAATGAAGGGTAAAGATAAATGAATCATTTATCTTTAAAGAATAACGATAAAATGAAGAAATAAAGGAATAAAAGATTTTTTAATGAGACAATGCAATGAAGCGCGTTCTAACATCAAAGAAATTGAGTCTTGATTATTTTGCTCTAGTTTATTTTGTATTTTCTTACCACACAATTTTTCACAGTTAGGATCCCCTCAGATTTTGAGAGCATTTTTTAATCACCATTCTACTAAAATTCTTTATAATTCAATAGAGGTAAGTGTGATGATTACGGAAGCACGACTATTGTGTGTAAGGCAGTTGTGTGCAGACAATTGTGTGCACGGACAATTGTGCGCAAGGCAATTGTGTGAACGGGCAATGGTGTGTAAATCATTTCTGTGCATAAAATTGTGTGCAAGATGAGGGTGTGTATGTAGATGTGGGTGTGGATGTGGTGCGAGATGCGGGGTGCGGATGTGGTGTTGGCGCAGATGGGTGCCGGTATATGAGTGAAGGTGTGGGTCTGAGTTCATGTGTGGGTTCTTCATCTTTTTATTATCCTCACATCCACACTCGTACCCTAGACTCACGCCCATATCCCACACTCTAAAAACTAGGTTTATTACGAAACCTGCGTCCAAGGGAAGAATCTTTGAGATTTCGTATGAATCTGTCGAATCTGAAGAAGATTCGAATATTTTTGCAAAAACATTTTAATGTTCGGTAGATTCATACGAAACCTCAAAGGTTCTTCCCCTGGACACATGTTCCGTAATAAATCTATTTTTTCAGACTGCAGACTAACACCCATATCCCACATCCACACATCCCAAACCCAAACCCACACGCATGTAGTTCTGAACATGTAAAATGTCACTTTGAAATCTAATCCGAGATATCTAGATATTGAAATAGTTATTTTGATGAAAGTCGTTTTTGTGGTATGTGGGTATGTGTGTCGGTGTGGATCTGTTCATTACAGCTAGATGTCCACACTCACCCTATCTAAGACATTTTTGTAGATTCTGACAGAGAAAAAAATTCTTCATCAAATGAACCTGTTTTTGACGAATCTAATTCGACTTTTAATGGACTTTCAGGTCAAAAACTGGTTTGTAAGGCTTTCAGAGAATGCTTCAGATCTTTCTTATTATCTGAATACTTTTGAAGCAAAATGTGATATTTGTAAGCAGCCCACTTAGCGCTATTGAATTATACAGAATTTTAGTAGAACAGCGATTAAGAAGTTTTCTCAAAACCTGAGGAGGGTTCTTGGTGTGAGAAATTGAATCGTAAGAAAGTACAAAATAATTCAGAGCAAAATAATCAGAGCTCAATTTCTTTAATCCTAGAACTTGTTTCATTGCATTATCTCTAATTAAAACACTCCTTCATTCCTTTATTCCTTCATTTTATCTTTATTTTCTAAAGTAATACTAAAGTACCGCCCCTAGTTCAGTTAGTGTTTGGCGATGGATCTGCTTGCGATAATGCTTTCACTACGAATACTTCTAACAGTGTAATATATAATTTTCTAAATGCCCTTGCACCCTGCGATGATGGTTGGTAATTATCTCAGAGCGTGAGTAAAAAAATCGATGTGGCAGATTCTCAAAGGTGGAAATGCCTCATACAACTTAGTATTTCAGATCAACTTAAGTTTAGTGGAAAGAAGCTTTGGGAAAATATAAAAATGAGGCGCAAGGAGAAGACAAAATGCAGAAGTATTCACCCATATATAAATGTATATGAGTTCCTTTTTCAGACGGGATGACTGAATGGTATAGATGTTTCGAGATTTATTTATTTAAATATATAAGTCACCGGAGAAGCAAAGTTAAAGCAGGACGCCATATATATGTATCTGGTTAGATGGAGCATGAAGAGCTGATCAAAAATATTTTTTTTTAAGTAGATTTTAGGGCGAAATTCTAGTTTTCGCCAATGACCTAATTGTTATGAGAAAAAGATCAATTATTGCCAACAGAGAAATTGTCAGTTGTTTTTATTTCCTTTGAATTTCAAAACATTTTGTTTCAAAAACGTGAAAATCTGAATGTATGAAAGCCGTTCATGAGGCTATTCAGATATAATATGATCATTATTCAGGTACCGCAAGGATGGAAGGGTCAACATTGCGGACGAGAATTTTTCATGGAGTAGTTTTTTTCGAAAACGTAACACATTTACATCGACTTACTACAAATGGAATGAAACTTTCGACACTTGTAGTGCGTGGATCTGAAAGCAAAGCTGTGAGTTCAAAAATTTGAAAGCCATATAAAGAGGTCCGAATAAATGCGCAGGGTGGTTTCTTCCAGCCAAAATGGACTTAGATAGTTCCTCTATTCCAAATAATAGAAGTCTGAAAATTTTATTATACATATTGCTCGTTGATATGGTCATTTTTGCTGTGGACGTTTTCACTTCCCTAAGTATGCTGCTTATCTGGAAATCGCTATAGGAAAATGCCACCTTTGGACGTTATTTTTGGACTCAAATATCTCTATGGAGAGACAATATATTATTTTTCACATTTATTAGTGCCTTAGAATTGTCAAACTGTTCTGTCTTTAACGATGAAATCCGCGAACCTCTAGTTTGTTCCTGGACAGAAGGGAAAATGTGTTTTTAGAATGTAGTATCCCATTTTTCTCAACGTGTGTCCTTCCTTTAGGCAAAGATATCTGATTCCGTAAGACGGCCATATAGTGAGTTTTCATCAGAGCCTCTATGTCAACTATTCTTGAAATTTTCGTCTTTGGCCAATACGACCTGACCAAATTAGCCGATTCTTGAGTTTTTATCAAGAAAATTGATATTTTAGCTGTTATAAATACCATACAAAAATTCAAGAGTCGGTCAGCTTGGGCAAGTCGCATTGGTCAAAGACGAAAATTTCAAGAAGGGTTGACCTAGAGACTCTGATGAAGACTCACTATATGACAGTCTTACTGAATCAGACATTTTTATCTGAAGGGATGGTGCCCAGTTGTGAAAAATTGAATAATACATTCTAAAGATACCTTTGCCATTCAGTCCAGGAACAAACTAGAGGTCAGCGGATTTCATCGTTGGACACAGAACAGTTTGACAATTCTAAGATACTAATAAAAGTTCAAAATCCATTTTTGCCTTCAGAGAGATGTTCAAGTCGAAATACGTCCAAAAATGGCATTTTTCTGAAGCGGTTTCCCAAAAAACCAGAACAGTACAGAAAAAACGTCAGCTACAAAATAAATAAATGAGCACATCAAAGAATAACATCTGTAATGAACTTTTCAAACTTCTATCGCGTGAAACAGATGTGGTAACTAAAGCTCACTCCGACTGTGAAATCCTACCTTGCTCATTTATTCGGATCCTTTTACAAGCTTTTCAAATTTTTTGAACACACGCTTATGCTTACAGGCCCTAGTACTACAAATGTCGAAAGTTCCATTCCATTTGCAGTAAGTCGATGTAAATTTGGTACGTTTTCCAAAGAATTACTCAATGCCATCTAGATTTCTTGCTTAAAGCGTTACAGTTGACTTTCTTATCTCATTAGAGGCGTTGGAGGTTCTATTTCAAAAGCATAGCTTGCGTTTATCGAGTTTTTATTTCGTTGCCGTAAAAACTAGTTTTTATGGAAGTTGATGCTAGAATTGTCACTTTCTGAAGTAATACTTGGCTTCTTTCTTGAAATTTACTACCCTAATACTCAAAGCACTCACACAGTCGAAATCAGCACAGAAAGCTGAGTTGACGTATCGCTGTTTCGAAATATCCTGAAAAGGTTTTGCTAAAGTGCGATTCACTCTTGTTTGCTACTTCTTTCTTTTTCTGTTGTGATATCGTACTAATGACATATATATACAGTTCTGTGAAAAATTGTAGAATCACCTTCCATCTTATGCTTCTTTCGAATTTTATTTTCTATCAATAACAATTCTTCGTTTTAAATTGACCATGAATATATAAAATCGAATGTGCGCTTTCAGTATTCATTATAATAAATACTGAAAGAGCACATTCGATTTGATATATTCACGATCAATTTAAAACGAAGAATTGTTATTGACAGAGAATAAAATTCGAACGAAGTCTAAGATGGAAGGTGATTCTATAATTTTTCACAGACCTGTATATATGTATTTGTTTTTGTTCTTTCCTTTCGTTTTCTTCATCGTAAGATACTTTCCAAAAGGTTTTCTGCTATTAATGTTGTTAAGACATCTGCCTTCTCGCTCATGTTTTCTTCCATCTACACTTAATTGTATTCCTAGTTCGCCAGTGTATATAGCGACTGTTTTCGAAAAATAAAGAATCCTTATTATCGATCAGTCTGATTCAAACTCAACACGAATACTCTCATTTTACTTCAAAGTTTCCCTGCTGTCCGTAGGATTAGATCGAAAATTCAATAGATACAAGAGACCGCTATTGGTCAACATTCATCTGCTATATTCGGATTCACAAACAAGTCCCACGTATGTAGCTCTCTTTTCATAGTCAGAGTGATTTTTTGAGAAAATCGGCTTTTTCATCTAAGCCTGATTATGGGAGGGAAATTACGGTTACGTTATCAAGTAACTGGTAATGTATACAGTTTTCGTTCCTTAGTAACGCAGCTAATGGATGATAGTACCTGACCACCATTGAGTTCTAGAGAAAATAACTTACTGTTACTTAGTGAAACAACTGGTAATTTGTAAGCTACCAATTACTTGATAGTCTGTAACTCGGCCAATTACCAGTTACTGATAACAATAACGGATCGGTTATCAGTTACCGATAACTGGTAGCGATTTTTGTCAGTTACCTGGATAACCAATAATCGATCGATTAGTAGTTATTTAATTACGTAATAGTAAGTTCTCGATCTTAGAACACGCTACTGGTAAGTTATCGCTACCTATCAGCTGCTTTACCAAGGAATGAAAATTGGGCAGGTTACCAGTTACTTTGGTAAGTGGTAACGGATAACTCTCGATTATCCGTTACCTGGTAACGTAACTATCTGGTAGCCATAACTCCCCACTCCTAACCACGAGGGAGGCCAGGGAGAAACTTTTACAGCAAAATAATAGTTCTCAGAACATTTTGAAACACCTATACATTAGTTCAGTTTACACGTAAGAAACTACGAGTTCTTTATATTGCAGCAGAGGTAAAGAGTATTACAATATAAATATGAACAAAATTTTCTTTTTAATTATTGAATAGAAGTTTTGGTATTTCGACCATTTTTCGGCCATTTTCGAAAGTAAATTTATTATTACTCATTCTGATGTTGTTCAGAAGCAAAATCATAATCGTAATGCTATACCTATTATCATGTTGCTTAGAACCTATCCATAGCCTTGATACTATAGTCAATGAGTGTTTGTGATTGATTAAATCTAATGAAAAAATCATTACGATAACTTTGAATATATGAAGTAGAGAACTACTATGAAAATCATTTACTCTAATATTACTTAATAAGTAACTATATTAACGTTGAGAACTTTCCAACTCAATCTGAGTTCATCATGAGGCATATGAGCCCATGTTTGTTATGAACGTTTATGTGCGTTGTTCTTATATGTTTGTCTAATTATTTCATTTTGATTAATTCGATTTTCAATATAAACACTTCTCTCGAATTAGTTCTTTGAAACTTGTCGCTGTTGCTAAAACCATGCATACTTAACTGTAGATGGATGTGGTTGTGGGCATGCAAGTGAACCTTCGAGTACTGTTTTCTCACACCCATACCCACCCACACCCATTTCTGTCCATTAAACAAATTTCCGGAAATTAAGCAGATTTCTGGAATTCGAATAATTTCATGGAAAAAAAAATTGTTTTTGTTAACTAATCCAGTTTTCACCAATGAGATCTGGAGTAATAAGCTAACACATATACAAGTCTTCTCTCTCTGGTGGTGGACGCCACGAAAGATGGACACGACAATGGGTACGCATGGGATTGTACGCGGTTTGGCAGCGTCGAAGACGAGATTATAAAGTCTTTCACTGAGGTGCAGGACTTCCGAAACGCTCTGCTCACGTGTTCATATTTATTATAGTGTTATGTAAGTCTTGTAGAAAGTCTTTGTGTCTCAGGTTGTAGTTTCTTCTATAGAATGGCAAGGTCCTCAGCAATGGTAGCTGCTGGAAGTTTGAGAAGTTTCAACTGGAGGAGTTATTTTGTATGATAGTGTAACTCCATTACCTTCTAGACTTCCACCAAGAAAAAGTGAAAACAGCTTTCGAAAATTCGAATAAGGTATCTAATCGATTTGACAAATGATTTCAATTGTTTTAGTTTTGTAGATTTCATAAATATGATGACATTTTTTAATAGTACGTTGGTATTTATTTTGATATGGTACATATCCTCAGTTGGATTTGCTTTATTTCTTCAAAAATATTTGAATTCAGTAAGTTCGTACGACAATAACCATGACGTTTTCTCAACTATATGCGTAGCAGCGTTCATTCAAAATTTGTCGTGCTGCTTTGGGACGATTATAATATATGTAACAACAATTTTATCAAATCACGCTAACAGTGATTCGTCAATAAATCAACCATTTGTCGAATATTTGACTAGCGTAAAAGATTCGAAGAGACTGAAAACATTTTTTATTTTTGGTGGTTCATCGCATTGTGTCGGAACATTGATCATGAATTGGATGTTGACATTGTGCAATATACCCTGCGTTCATACAATACGTGCTTTAGAGCCATTATTCGCAAGTATTCTAGTATATTTTATACCAACACCGATCAAAGAAAAGCATGATAATGATCACTCAACAATTCATATGATAAGCAGCTGGATTGGAACTTTTCTCATGTTATTCGGTACTATACTTGCAACGTCGCACAGTGGTCAATGTAATTCATTGAGTGTGACAATTTTGCTTGGGGTTTTGAATAATCTTTCAATGATTGTCCGAAATGTTTGTATTCAGCACTTGAGTGTTAAAAGTAAAGAAATATATACACAAATGATTTTGTTTGGAATAAGCACATTATTATCATTTATATTACTTATTATAAGCGATTTTTCTTATTTATTAATTAAAAAATATTGGATCCTATTGTTACTATTAGGCTTGTGTAGTTTTATCTATAATACTACATCAGTAATAGTGTGCAGTCGAGTACCGTTAGTTACGCATAGTTTAATAACAATGTTAAAACGACCAATATTGATATTAGCATCAACCATTTATTTTCATTCTTACATAAGCTTAATGATGATTATAGGTAACTTAGTTATACTTATCGGCATTATATTTTACAAAATAAATCCAACAATTGTATTGTTTATGTTACGTATAAAATTATACATTATTATTATTGTAAGTTTCATTTTGATATGTAGTATAACAGTTATACACATAGTTCCCTTAGTATCTTATGCCCATCGTAACGGTTCATTACGTATTGATACTGTCCAAACAAATAAAGATTTTCCATTGTTCTACTTTAAATTCACTGATGCAAATGACAATTTCGGAGATAAATTGTCACACGTTCTCATAAAAGCAATTGTTAACTTTAATGTTACAGTCATCACAGATGATGCACACAAGTTGATCTGTGACAAGCCAAAATTATTAGCAATTGGTAGTATAATTCATTTTGCATGTCCGAATGATGTTATATGGGGTTCTGGTCTCATAAGTCCTTCAGCTTTTATTTCTCATTGGAAATCTATGCCAAATCTTACATTTGATATAAGAGCTGTCCGTGGTCCGAGAACGAGAAGCATTCTAATGTCAGAGCTTAACCTGACTGTGCCAGCAATTTATGGTGATCCAGCATTGTTGTTACCTTATTATTTAATATCGTTTAAGAAATCTACAAAACCAGTAATTCGAAGACTTCTCATACTACATTATACAGATGCTGATAAACAGACTATCACATCTGGATTAAATCAAGTAGTAACAGTTCATGTGTTGTTACCGTGGAACGAATTGTTGAGTTTAATTGTCCAAAGTGAATTAGTAATATCAACATCATTACACGGAATTATTGTAGCAGAAGCTTTTGGAGTACCTGCTAGATTATTAAAATCACCCCTTCTCGATCTATTCAAATTTCATGATTACTATGAAGGTACGAATAGAACTCTTCGATATGCAGCTACAATTGATGAAGCTATAAAAATGGGAGGGGAAAGCCCACCAAATATTAATCTGACACTATTGAGAAATGCTTTTCCATTTGACAAATTTAAAGCTGAATAAAATCAAAGCTTATTGACGATGAATGTGCACTGATCGAAAATGGATCGACCTATCTCTTAACCGCGAAAGGAAATATGCAATTTGTTAGTCTCGATTTTCACTTTTCAGCAATCGATAGTATGAGTGTGAGTGTGTTTAGAATTGATAATTTTAATTCAAAAATTAAAGATATCAAGTGGTGCTTCCACAACGCATTTTGACCTTGTTAAAGGATCTTTTCAGATAGTAGTTTTTTTCGAACAATGAAAATAGCGAGATATGTGTAATAAATGTATTTTAAAATCTTGTTGATGAATAATACAATAGTTACAATTATGATTGTGGATTGAAAGAATATACTTGAAAGCTTTTTTACAGTTAACGTAGCTATAAAGTTCGAGCCTCATTTATTGTTGCTGTATCCTGATGTTGTGACTCAGAAGCTAAAGGAACTTTATTATTAGCATTTTGAAAAATTAATCATGAGATTCTTGCATTCATTCTTAAGAATTGTTCAATAATCGACAATAGATTTCCTGAAATACTTGTGGATTATCTAACAATGAATATAAAGATGACGATGAAACTAAGTATAAGTTGTTTTTCTCAAGGTAGAACCACTTAGCCATTATAGAGTAGTGTTAAAAGAATAAGTCGTCGTTCATCCTGATATGTTTGTATCGTTGTTGAATACCGTACGACTCGATAAAAGGTACTTCATATAATATTGACGAAGATGTGTCGAGAATGGTCTGATGAAAATGGTAATAAATATGATTCGACAGCTTTTCTATAGGTAGATTTTTATAGAGAGCATAGTATGACGGAAGGAATGTCTACTAATGGAAAAAGGAAAATGTTATCTCTAGTTTCAGCATCAGTACTCATGAAATACAAGAGGGCGCAGGGATCTTCGACTACTTTTTAGACTGACTATATTTTAACAAGATTCTTTCATGCTATTAGATGACTGCACCATAGCATTTTCTATTAAATTGAAGACTTGCTAGCGTAGCCTGTCTGGTACTGAAATGTGGAACTTACATGTTCTATTTTGCTTCATTATACTAATAAGAAATACGTAGCGTGTAAAATCTGTAAAAGATCATAATTCTTTTCGAACAAGAGTTGATTGTCAGCAATCATTGTCTATTTTATTTCTATATTTGGAACTGAAATTTTGTTTTCCTTACGAGCGTCTTTTTTTATGAAATTTTCATAATTTATTATTATTATTATTATTATTTTAACCATTAATTTAATGGCCAAAGAACCTTTTGTAAACATTCATTATATCTACAGCAGATTTTAAGGATTTATTATGTATGTGACAGTTGTGGAAAGTCAAAACATCATCCTTAATATCTATTATATAATCAGCTATCTGCGCAAAAATCAGAAATTTCGTTATTTAGAATATAGATAAACATATTTCAGCTATTTAAATTGTAAGAAAAGTTCTGTAATGCTCTAGAGTCTTCCCATACATTTCTAATTCATAATAACGACACATACTCATACACATATAGAGGTAATGCCGACTCAATTATTATAATAAAATAGACTTTTCTTGTAGCTATAACTGGCTCAATGCTCAGCAATAATCAAAACGTGCCGTGTGTTGCTTTGAATCTATTGACTCATGTTATATCCTGTCAAATGAATTTATTAATTTATAGCTTTGCCTATATAAAACAAAAAGATTCTGATTCTTCTAATCTTTCGACATCATGAGGAATCATTTGCCATATGATCATTTCCTTAGTCGAGATTGAATCTAGATCATGATAGCTGCGACGTACTACTATCGTCTATATTGATCATTTTATCGAAGTAGAACAGAGTCGGCTTCTCTTGAATTGATTGTTTTCATATTAGAATTGAATCAACTTACAGCTCCAAGGCACCTGATCAGCTCCTTTCAGTAAGATTGAAACGTGCCATGATAGCTACAGCACATCATTTTAATAAGAAATAATTGCTTTTCTATATTCCATATTGAACTATATCTATTCATCGTAAGACAAAGCTACCTGAATAAGCTTTTGATCAAGAATGAAACCAATCGTAGCAGATTTATTCTATAACACAAACCCATTCACGCTCTTTTTTTGTTATCGCCTTTTTCTTCGTTTATTAAATATTCATCCTCCAGAATCGAGTATTCCATTTTTTTAATTATTTCTAGATATACACGGCACTATTTACTCTCCTTGAATAATAATATTTTGAAGAAAAAAGTAATACTAAATAATTCAATATGAGTACTTCCCAATCATTAAACCAAATAAATATGGTTACGGAAAATGGTTTTCGTTATTGGATATTTGGTTTTTTTTTAGAATGGGTAGAGACAATAGCGAAATTGATAATATTCCGTCAGAAACATTAATCGAAAACAATGAAAACGAATTCAAAAATGATCAATTAGTGTCTAATGAAGTTATCAATTAAAAACAAGCCATCGATACAACTCAGTACAAAAAACATGATTCCAAGTGAAAATCAATCGATTTCTAACTTTCTACAACATGACAATACAACAAGAAGGCAAGAAGCTCGACAAACACGATGCCAACAACGATAGCAGCGCCAAGGGCAACAAAGGCAATAACAAAGATATCAACGATATGAGCAATGGTACGAACGTCTATGGCAATCAGAATGAGAGCGCTTCAACGAGAGACTCTTGAAAGCCCACGAATTGAAAAAGAATGATCCAAAGGATCGATGCGAATAAAAGCAATTGAACGAACTGAAAGGAATCACTATTCTAAAACAATCAGCACTGATATAGGACAAAATTAAACAATCAAACGAGACCTATGAAATTAAATATATACAATATTGCTATTTCGTCCATATTGTTAAACTATCTCTATGTGGACGTATTTGCACAATATCATATAAAACATAGTTAGAAAGATATATTTTTCTATCATCGTTTATCTTACCAGTGACTCATACGATACAGAAGTCTTATTGCCATGTCATTTATTATATTTGCAGCCTAAAACACATAACTACTAAGAAATTCTCACAATATTCCATTGAGACATAGATACGAAAGATTTAATTAAAACTTTCTATATCAATATTGTTGAAAATTTCATTAATTCCGAATTTTTACCATACTGATATGCGAGAGTAATCATCACTCGTTTCAGTCACGTTTTATAGTTTCACACAAAACATTCGAAAATTCCAAACCACGTATACACTCTCGACTAACGTGATCCGTCTCCGCTGGTACAAAAGTGTAATTTCTACTCAAGTTCATTTTCTTCTGTACGAACTTAAAATCAAACGAGACTTCAGCCGTCTAATGAGTCCTTTGAGCAAGCAAGCAAGAAATCAGTTAGGATTACTTTGTACACACTCACAACTACATCTCATGCTGTTCAGCTTTTCATACTCTATATTTTGGTATATTGCATGTAACAATGCTCTTGTTGAACCATGATCCTAGTGGGTATTTATTATTTGACAGAACACTATGAGATGTTTCACGACACAACTGAGCAAAATATTTCTGTTTCAGTTAGTCAAGAAGGGTAAGTCAATCCTATTGCTTTAAGATTCATTTGCACTTTATAATAAAGATCAAGTGATAGTTTGCAAGTTTGAGAAAAAAATAGAGCAAATATTAGTCTAATAATTAAATGTATTTCATGCTTAAAAAAAATGATCAATGTCGTACATTAGTTCGCACCACCAGTGATAGCGCTTACATATTTCGGTTCCACATATAAACGATTGCAAAGAGTGTTTTCTCACCAAATTTGAATTATCGATTAAAAAGAATTCAAATTATTTTAATAGACTTCAAAAATATTCTTCCGTTTTTTATACAATACATTATCATACAGCACTTGAATAAATACTGCTATAATGTATATTATACTGATCGGTATACCGACGGTAGTTATCCCCATAGAAATAGATTGATAATAACAATTGTGTTCAGCATTTATTGATTTCATATAATAGATCCATCGTAGCGGAGGGAAATACAACATATGAATTATTCACAAAAAGATCAAAAATAAAGAAAGCAGAAATAATTTTAAAAAAACTACATGAGTTTTAATACAAGCTTTAATAAAAATGAACTGAAACCAAAAGAGATTGTCAAACGTTCATATCTTTAATAGAAAGCTTTAAGTTTACGATTAAAGGAAACAAAATATTACGAAGTGTCTTGTACCGATGAAGAATCCTTCTGTTTACTTTTTTGAGTGATCATGACATTATTCATCGTTGCTATTGAAATACATTTTTGATTCTTTGGTTTTATTCAGTGGATACTCGATTATTTCGGCGAACAAAATGATAGAAAATTTGTTTTCGTAATTGTAATATTACGTAAATTGTTGAAATCCTAATAAATATCAAACACATTGATGTAATAATTATTCCAACTATTTCATATATTAATGAATATAAATATCCAATCATGATTCCATATATCATAAAAATAATTGTTGGAAAACATAATTGAATTAATATTGATATTAACAATATAGTACACGTTTAATAAATGTTAAATCTCTATGATTTTGTTGTCGCCGTGTAACTGAAATAGTAATTGTTGATGTTCGAATTCTTCGACATATAAATATAGCGGTCCATATATATTTTGTTTCAATATAAATTAATGGAATGAGATATAAAATAAGAATATGATTAATTTTCGCATTGATATGTGAAAAACAATAAGACATCATTGCTCTGTTGATAAATGAGAATATCAATTGATAAAAATTGATGACATAAGAAAAGCAAATACTAATAGTCATTGACCAATAAGCAATATAATGTATAAAAATTAGGATACCAAAAAAATATCTTTTAT
The DNA here is from genome assembly GCA_905329745.1 of Rotaria sp. Silwood2. Lineage (NCBI taxonomy): Eukaryota > Metazoa > Rotifera > Eurotatoria > Philodinida > Philodinidae > Rotaria > Rotaria sp. Silwood2. The sequence goes on along the minus strand of CAJNSZ010000015.1, from coordinate 48,747 downwards.
AGAAAACTATTCCACATTAACGATAGAACACTTATAAACAAGAGCAAGAGTAAATTGAAGATTCAATTGTGTCATAGATTAAATCAACTATGTGACAACATTTCATATAGTTTTACTTAAAAAATTCATCAAATAAATTTGAACTACGTAGTCATTACACACATTGTAAAATATATTAATAATGTAGCAAAACAAGTATTACATGTTAATAAGAAAAATATATTATGCAATTCTCGACGACATTCGCTACAAATGACTTAAAGCTTTGCTTCAGCTAAAACTTGAATCTAGTTATTTCTTTGAAATAAAATTTATTTTGAGGATCATCTCTAATCAATTTGAGATAAGTGTCAGATTTTTCTCTTTGAAGTATAACAGCATGATTTGAAGAAAAAAGAAAAATACACATTGAAAATTTATTTAGTTGAAAATAGAATGGAAATTAAATTTTCTAATGAGTATAACCTAGTTTTCATATACACCAAAATCAGACTTCAATAATCAAAATACATTCAGAAAATGAAAATTTTCTTAAAAGGATGTTGGTGTTCGTGAAGATGTATGTGGCTAAGTGTCGTGTGTGGGTGTCGATATGAATTTCACGCATACCCTTTTCATTCGTAAAATCGGATTAAGAATGCTTAAGAGCTGTTCTTTTTTTTTTAAATAGCTTACATTGTGGAAATTGCTTTTGTTCATTGAAAATGCTATGTCAACGGAGAGTGTTTATTGTGCTCGTTCTAGTGATATGCATATAATATAGTTCTGATATCGAAAAAATGAATACTCTTATATAAAAAAAACACAAGAATCTTGCTCTGAACATACTGAAAAATAGGATATTTTCGCAAAAAAAACATCTCATAATTCGAGATGATAGCCAGAATTGTTGACTTTTACAGAAAAGCATAGTATGAAGTGAAGTGTTTACTAATGGAGAAATAAAAATTTTATCTGTTTTTTTTTCTGTTCCAGAAATCAAGGAATATAAAAGAAACACGAGGGCGTCCAAATACTTTTTGCATTAAATGTATATTTAAATATCTAAAATTTTCTAATGGACCTTCGATAGTGTCTAATTTATTTTCAAAATTGGTAATTAAAAGATTTTCTCGAAAACCAAAATGATTTTGAAGATCTCAATACGCTAATATCTATTTAAAAAAATGATCACTGTCGGCATTTTTGCAATAACTCAAGAACGGAAAGAGCTTAAAATCAACCATTTTTACAAAACATCAAAGAATGTATAAAAATGATCTATCGTTCTGATCAAATTTTTACAAAAACTAAGAAAAATTCATATTTTTCGAGAGACTAAACAAACAATTTTATTGGCTTAATATTAGAATGTGGAAGATAATCATTCCAATCCAATTATATCTTAAACTATAAATCTGAAGTCTTTCTATCTAAATCACATGTCAAAACCAAAATTTCATCGGAATGGCAAACCGTTTTCTTGCAATGTTTTGCAGAAATAGTTGATTCCAAAAGTGATTTCGTCTTATATAATATTAGAGAAAAAGACATTCCGATGTCTTCTCTTTCGACTGGTAAAAATCTCAGCTCTATAGCTCTTTCTATTCTTGAGTTATTGCAAAAACAGACATTAGAAATAATATTGATCTCAGTCTTTTAAGGCCTTTCAACTGCATACTAGGCAGAGTTTGATATAAATATATTAATTAAAGTTCAAATGTTGGTCGAAGTCAAATAACAAAAAAAGAAGTCTTCGTTTTAGTTGAGCACATCGTTTTTCCAAGGTGGATCTTCTAGCATAGAGAAGCTTATAGGGGTAGGGAGAGGCTTATGCACGAGTAAAAACTTGACTTCGTATTTTTTCTTACTGAAGTCAATCGACTTTGCCTTCGAAAAAATTTTTCTCAATCACTCCAACGGAAGTGGAGTCGGATTCGTTTTTCGATCTCCGATGTAGATCTTGAATTTCAAAAGACAGTATTTTGTTTTTACTTTTTAATGTGACTTTCAATAAACTAGTGATAAACGACTAGAAAAAAACCTCTACAGCTCAGCAAGCTTTATGCAGCAATATTACTTTATAACAGATAATCATTTGTTTTCAAAATCTTTAAAAAAAAATTCTGACAGAAGACACACAGATTGTTTTTGTATGGGCTCAGCCCACGTGTAGCGCTGCCACGAACTTGTGCTGATCGGTCATCTTAATGAGAAGAATACTAGAAATATGTAAAATTCAGATATAAAGAACATAAAATATTATAGATATCAGTTTGCAGTTGTAACAAGTGTAAACTCATTGCATACGAAAGACTTTTATTTTCAATTTAAACTTGCAGAAAACCAGTTATCTTTTAGCATCAAGTTGAATAAATTCTGAGTATCTCTGGTATTAATTCCATCATTTCGTACAATTTAGATTCAACTACTAGACTTTAATTCATGCTAAACTATTCTTTTTTTTCAAATAGAAAACTATATAATTCTTAAAAAACGATACTAACGTCATCTGTCCAAAGTTTGTCGTAAAAAAAAAAAGAGTCATCATTCCTATTACTAGCGTGACTAGAATTTTGATAGTGGAAAGGGTTGTTTTAACATGATAGAGCTGTCCAGTGAGGGGAGGTCAGATGCCTGTGATATGTTTGTTGGAGATGCTTGTCGCAGAGTTCAGTTCGCATAGTTGAAGAGGGCTCAGCTTCCTTCCTTGATTACGGCAGTAACTTCTATATTAAAAATTAAATTATAACTCATTTGAAAAACCTTTAACATCGAATGAAATAGACGTAACAGAAAACTTTTATTTTGTCTATTTTATTTACCAGCGGAAGAAAGTTTGACTTTAATCAGCTTTGTACAATCCTCTCATTACGATTTCATATTTTCGCTTATCATGTTTTATTTGACAAATAGACTTTATATAACGCTTTTCTTTTCTTTTGGTAAAGACCGTGTAATAATTATAACAATAATAATGTCTAAAAAGTTCTTTTTCTTTCGTTTGACAGCTACACTAACCAACAAAAAAAAAAAGAAAGAAAGACAGACAGAAAGAAAGAAGAAAAAATAAATCAAATGAGTATAAATTTCTTTTTACCGCTACTTAATCTGATTGAAAAAAAAAAAAAATTTTACACATGTGTCCTTGCAAACAACGATGGGTTGCAAACAATGTAAAATTTTCTTAACAAAACATGAAAATTATAAAAGTAATTCAACTATTATTGAACAAAATTCTACTTCAATTTCAAATAATGAACCAATAACTATTTTATCGAATAAAACTAATCTAAAAAATCACAAAACACATAGACAAATAAAATTTACAACAATAAATTCTCAATTATTACCAACATTAGATAATTTACCTGTTGAACTAATCTATCATATATTTGATCAACTGGACACTTATACAATTTTTACATCTCTTTATAATGTTTGTATTCGTCTTAATTCAATTATTCAGAAATATGATCAATATGATCTAAATTTAAATTCAATTTCAATGTCCTATTTTCATCATATTTGTTCATTAATAAATCCTGAACAAATTATATCTTTAACATTATCTGATGGAAATAATAATGTTGGTTTAGTTGAACTTTTTCTAAAAAAATTTCATATGGAATCATTTAAACGTCTTCATTCTTTAACACTTGTAAATATTGATGATAATGAACAAATGACAAAAATTATTCTTTCAATTACAGATCAACTCGAAATACTTTCAATTATAAATTCAAATGAATATTATAATGATACTGTTATTGATGTTCTAATGACAAGTATTGGAAAAAAGTCTTTATATAAAATTTATTTAGATATTGAAAAAGATCGTTTTTTAAATTCATCGATTATTTGGCCCGATGAATGTTTTTTAAAAGAAATTAATCTAATTGGTATTTGTAATATAACATTATTTCGAACTATCCTTCTATATTCACCAAATTTAAAAAAATTTCAAGCATATGATATTGATCTTGACGATGAATGGATTGACGAGGATGATGATGATGATGAGATAGAACGACATCAAATGGTTCCAATATTGAATGCTTCAAATTTGATCTCATTATCTTTAGTTTATGCAAGAAATGAAATGGAAAAAGTCGAATGGTTATTACCACAATTTACTCAATTAAAATATTTAAAATATTTAAATATATATGATTTTCATATTGAATCAATGTATGAAAGTGATTATTCATTACTTGATGGTAAACGTTGGGAAAAAATTATATATAATTGTAATCAATTTGAATTTATATTTACTATTCATATTGATGATGAAACTTGGAATTTTCATCATCATTTAACAATATTTCAAACAAAATTTTGGCAAGATAAAAATTGGAATATTGCATATGAACAATATGATAAAACTTTATTAATTTATTCATTACCATATGCTCATGATACTCATTATTATGATAGTTCAACATTTTTTTCAATACCATATAATCCATTTCTATTAAATAAATCGTTACAAAATGTTACAAAATTACGTATTAATATGACAGCAGTGAATAATTTAGAGCAACAAGTGAGTAAAATATTCTTTTTTTTTTCTATTAAGTTATCATCATAAAATATCAGTTTTATTGTAAGCAGAGTAATAAAGCATATTCCATAATGTAACTAAGTTTTGGTCGGATTAGATTTATGAACAAGAATGTTTCTACTGAAAATTGTGAGATGATCTGATAAAAGTTCATAGAGCAATTGCTCGTAGTAATTTATCATTTTTTGAGTTTCTATTTAGGACATACAAAAAAAAAACCTTAAGATTAAATTAATCCCAAACGGTTAAGTTTCAGTCAAAATGATTACTTCCTTCATCAAAATATTCAATGTTCTAAAATTGTTGATTTTTCTGATCAATTATGAAATCTAATTGATTTTAAAATATTAACTATTTCAAGAGGGAAACAATCGATTTGACGGAAACTTTTCAAATACTTTCAGGATGATGAAACTTACTAATAGAAAAATTTTCAGATTAAAATTTTTTCATTCAATTTTGCTGTTAATATTTCGTTGTTGGATATAAGTTCAGAAATACTATTGTAATTACTATCCATTTCTGAAAATAAGTCGCTTGGGCAGAATTCTTATAACTTTTGAAAGGAAAATGATACAGACCTGAGATTTTCACCGTTGGATAGAGAACATCAGGGCACGTAAGGCTATGCAAAAAAAGATCTGTTATACAAGGTACGTGTTTATAACTTTTTAATAAATTTGTGGAAAACCGCTAAAATAAGCTTCAAATTTAGAAATCTGAAATTTCCTTTTTCTCACAGGAAATCCTTCTCTTTCAAAAAGGGCAACTTCAACATTTTATCTTGTTGAGTTCAAATGATGCATAGGCACTGTCTACTGTATATTTGATGTGTAAATCAGTTGTACACTGAGATTAAATCTCAAGAATAGGCATATTTTATGTAATTTTCATCCAAATTTGACGACGCAGATAACGAGTATTTTTATGGATTGACCCATCGGTTTTTACGTAGACTTATGTGCCCTGATGTTCTCTATCCAACGGTTAAAACCGCAGCTCTCTATGACTTTCCCTTCAAAAGTTATAAGAATTCTGCCCAAGCGACTTATTTTCAGAAATGGATAATAGATAGAGATGACTTATGAAACTAAATCTTTTTGAAGTTATTCTAGTCTCGAATTCTTTCTGTATGTCCAAAACTCTGAGCTCAACAGTGATAAGTCACTATCGACCATCAAATAGAGTCCTGCATTAGACTCCACTGCAGTCGAAGTTGTATCAGAAAAAAATTCTCGCACATAATCACAAGTTTATTGCTCATAAGTCAAGTAATGAGCAAAAATATACTACTTTATAGATTCATAAATCATTTTCAAGAAAGAAACAACATCAGAGACAACATTCTTATTTTACAATCTTGGGAGTTTCTTGAAGTTGAAGTCGGATTTCAGTGTCAACAACTTTGACTATACAGAGCTCTGTAATCATTAAGTAGGTCTGTGTATGACATCCGACAGCTACCTATACTTGTTAAATTTTCGTATGTGTTCTATAGATGAACTTCGTACCAATATGATTGACGAGAAAAATCTCTTACCTGATTAATTGCTTTTGAATCAAGATCATGTGCATTATGTAGGCCGAAAAGAGCTGTAAATACCTTAAAATGAGTGCAGGCCCTTATTTTATTACTACATAGATAGTGCATTTTTACGATATTTTTTAATGAAATGTCGTGGTCCCTCTCAAGAAAACTGATTTTCGAATTGTGACTTGAAACTTTGTACCGAAACAGATTTTAATAAGAATAGCTTATTGTGTAGATTTCATATCTTTTTATTTGCTTCTATATTGGAATAAGAAGATGAAACTTACCAGTGTATACGATCGATGTAAAAGACATGCTTTTACCATAGCTCTATCTTAGAATTAGAACAACGACAAGACGACTTGTAATATTCACAAGAAACTATTCTTGTTAAGGACTGTTTATATGCAAAGTTTCAAGTCGAAATTCGAAAATCAATTTTTCTGATATTTCTGAGAAGAGTCGACGGTATTCATACCTAATTTGGGGATCTTTCCTTGTGAGACTTATTTTTATCAAGTTATATTTAAATGTTAATCAAAGCAAAAAAGATAACATGTAGCATGTCCTCCTCTGTCGTTAATACACATCTGTTATTTTAAAATTTCTGTAAAAATACTGTTTGTCGATGCGAGAAAATCAAAAAAAATTCGTAATATCGTTTTAGATTATTGGTCCTCCTCGTTTCTCTAATGTTTTTCATCTTATACTCGATGGACAATGGCGAAATCAAGATATAGTTGATTCTATTGGCTCACTTGTTTGTTTATCTAATATAACTAAATTAATACGATTAGAACGTGTACCAACATTAATCTTTCGTACATTTATTTATCGTTTAACAAATTTAAAATCATTAACATTAACAACATGTGTTCTTGATAGTATGAATGCAGCTATTTTACAGTATTTAAAATGTTTACATTCATTAAATATTGTACAATTGGATGATAATCTTTGTCATTTTGTTAATGTAGAACCATTTTGTACAATGTTTCCTCAAATTGAACATCTTGATATTCCAATTGATAATGTTGATAGTTGTCAATACGTTATTGATCGATTAGAAAAATGTTTAATTAGTATTGTTTTTCGTTTTCCGATTAAGGAAGAAGAAGAAGAAGAAAATGATGATGATGATGATAATGATAAAAGTAATGAACTTATTGAATGGGCACAACATATACAACGAAATCATCAATATCGTATACGTGATGGTGATATTTATTTATGGTTTCGATAAAAATTCTTTTCAATCAATTCATAAGGGAGATATTTCAGACCAGTAGTCAAATAAATTTTGTGTAGATATTGTATTTATTTTTAATTATATTAATTTAAGAGAAAAATATTTCGAGATCAGATACCTATTAATTTTTCCATCGCTTTAAAATTATCGAAAAAAGACAACATTTTATGATACCATAAGAATAAATATTATTTAATTTTATTACTGCTTGAATACTACAAGATTTCTCTGATATCGAAATATATTTTCATAATTAATAAAAAAAATAGAGCTGGGCAAACAGAGGTTTTTCAAGTCAAGTGACATTTCGAAATTTTTTTCATCAAGTCAACTAAATTCGTTTAAATTGACTCGAACTAACTTGACTTGCCCAGCTCCGGTACTAGTAAGTATTAGAAAAGTTTAATTTTTCGAGTCTTTGGTTTTTGAAATATCGAAATTTTTCTAAGTTTTTCAATAAAAAACTGTGAACCTCCTCAGATTATTTGAAAGATTGACTTTCGACGTGATTTGTTAAACAAAACCAGTAGATTTTCGATATCTCAAGAGCGAAAACTGGGAAAAAAACATTCCAGACGTTTGTATTATTAACTAGTATACATGAAATGAATGGTTGAAAAGTAATTTGATATCTGAAGAGGTTCTGTAGTGAGATCCAAGCAGTTCGATTCTGATTAATTCAAATCGATGAGTATGAGTTACGTATTTTATTGTATGACTCGATCGCTTCTAATTGTTGCATGATAATTAGTGTTAAAGCCTAGTATCAATATTATTCCTTTGCAATATTCAATAATGTATATGAAAAAGAAAGAGATATAGTTCTTTCAAGTATTATTTTCTGAAACACACGATATAAAAGGATTCCTGAAATATAGGAATAACATTTTTGAACTCCCTTTGTCTCCTACAGACCGTATATCAATAATATCTCGAGATAATATATGAACTATTTTCTTATTGTGTTTCTCAAGATAATGATATCATCATAATTCAGAATCGATTCTATTGAGTGTCGTTTTCTTATCTAGATCAAAATATTCTATTAGATTTATATTAACTAACCATGTCTGAATGTTCAGAAAAAAAATCGACGACATCTTGATAATTGAATTTAATACTACTATCGGCTCCAGAATTCAAGGCAGTCGGATGTTTTTTGAATAACTTTTCATAGGAACAAAATAGAGACCTGTGATTTTCAGTGTTGGATAGCCAAGACCTAGGAGCATATTTTCATAAGCAAAATCTTTTCTGAGAAAAAATTCGAAGATCCGTTTTTTAGAGAATTTCTGAAAAACCATGCTGGATTTCTGAAAACTGCCATAACAGTCTTTTGATTTTTTTACATATTCGGAATCCGCATCGAAAACTGAGTCGAATCACGTGTGTTTCGAATCTTTTCACGAACTTTTTTTTTCGTCGAAAAATTCACCCCTGGTCCCCATGAGGGGAAGGTCAAAAAATGAAGGCAGCCAAAACTCCATCTTTATTGTTTATTCATTTGCCATTTTATGTTCTATTAGTATTTTAGAAGCTTCGAACTCGATTTACGTTGTCCCAGTGACCTTTTGACTGACTTTATTTTTTGATCTCTTCCTCAGGAGGACCAGGGGTGAATTTTTCGGCGAAAGAAAAAGTTCGTGAAAAGATTCGAAACATTCATGAATCGACTCAGTTTTCGATGCTGATTCCGAATATGTAAAAAAATCAATATACTCCTATGACAGTTTTCAGGAATCCAGCGTGGTTTTCCAAAGATCCGCTGAAAAACCGATCTTCAGATTTTTTTTTTCTCAGCAAAGATTTTGCTTATGAAAATCTGTTCCTGGGTTTTTCCTATCAAATGCTGAAAACCGCACGTCTCTATTTTGTTCCTATCAAAAGTTATTCAAAAAACATCCGACTGCCTTGAATTCTGGCGCCGATAGTAGAATGTTTATCATATAATTCTTCTCTGCATGTATTATGATAGATAATAATTCATAGTTGCATGTCGACATGAGTCATCCACATTGTAAAAACTCAAATTAATGTTGCAAAACTGTTCCATTGTTCAAAAAGCAAAGATTCTTTATTCTTTTTTTGCATTCTAATCCCACTATAAAGCAAACAATTTAAAAATCTTTTACAAGAAATTAACATTCTTTATTTTTAAACTGGATAATCCTGTCATAGAATATTTTCTAATTGTTTAAACAGAGCATTTTTTCGACTCGATTCACATGAATAATACATCATAATACCTACCATGGATATTTCTGATTTAGTTGTTGTTCAAAATTACGACTAGTTTTACATGTTGTTGATACTAATTATATGAATATGAGATTGACTTCATATCTATATACATAGTAATCAATTACTAACCTATTGAATCATTATTAACTTGATCCATAAAATCTGATACTATTTTATATTGCTAGAAAATAATAAAATGAAATAATATAATAAAATCAGATTTTTTTCTATTTCAATAATTACAGTTTGCCTTAAAGATGTTTGTTGATGAACAGGTATTGTGTCTGCAGGTGGATGATAATCAACTGTTCCACTACGAAGAAAATCTCGATTAATTTCACGAAGCTATACAAGAAAACTTAATCTCAATAAAAAAAAACTCTATAAATAAATATTCTAACCATAGGCCGTTGTTCTTGTAATTCATTGCTAGCTTCATCTCGTATTTGTTCATTTTGATTATTATTTATTTGACTTGGGTATATATTTGTTTTTTGACTTGGCATAAAAGCCAATGATGATCGATAGATGTTAGATTCTGATGTTTGTTGTTGTGTATTGAATATTGTTCGATGTTGATCTAAACTATATCGTTTAAATTTTTTATCCATATCTGTTGATGATGTTTGTAAAATATTTGTTGAATGTTGCTGTTGTTGTTGTTGTTTAGATCTTAATAAAACTCCATTTGAAGCATAATTCAATGTAGACGATGTAGGTAATTGTTTTTCACGTAATGTTTCTTGTCGTGTTAAAGATTGTTTTGATTGATGATTTTTAAGATATTGTTTTGATAATAGAATATTATTTGGATCATGCTCATTATCATTATCCATTGTAATATTTGAACTTCTTGGACTAAAAATAGAAAATTGATTTAATTGTTCATCATTTGATTGGGTTCGTATGATTTTTGGTTGATGATAATACAACGCTGACGATCGATCAGTTAATTGTGTATTACTACGATATTGTATTTGTTGATTAATAGAAGATGAAGCAGTAGATGAAATATCAGTTAAATTATCAATACTTCTATTATTGATATTTAATGGTGAAGGTCGACGTGGAAGTTGAATTTCATTATTTTCATCATTTCTTTTAAAAGAAAAAACAAGGGTTAGAAGTATTCTTCATTATTTTAAATTTACAATTTGCTGAAACGTCTATCAACAAATGGAGTAGTACAATCAACTATTTCATTGTTATGATCAATTTCATATTGAGATGCACTAATTGAACCAAAAGCAGTTTTTCTAAATTTATTGAATATTAAAATCAATAAATGTTCTATTATATATAAGTATATGTCATAGGCAAAATTGATTCTTAGGTAAAAATAAATTCTAATTTTCATTTCCATCAAGAGAACATAACATGTATAGCTTTTTATTTTCACCATTCATATTCTAATGTATGTGCGAATGACTTCTTCTGTGTAGACATCAGTTTTAATTAAATATACTGGCGAACTCATCTTTTTCGAGTTTGAAAAATACGATCTAAAAGGAGTGTTGACGTATAGGGATAGAAATTTGGACTCACTGCTTCCACAGACGTGATAGACATCATGGAGAAGTATTGATAAAATACGCTCGTATCCACTCTTAGCATCGTTTTACTTGAGATGTATACTAGTCGATAAAGCTTGAAATTTTGAGTCTACTGGATTTCACTTTGAGTCAATTCTGGAAAAAATATTAAGAAGGCAAAAACCAAAAAGCTTTAACAGTAGTCCATCTTGAGTCAACAACTCGACAAAATAAATGTTTAGAAAATGAAGTCAAATGTAGTTGTATTACATATTTTTTGAACTGACTAAAATCATCAGGCATTTATCACAACTTCGTCTAACGTCATTCTTCCGAATATTTATCTGTTTGAGCTCATAGCTCAGAGTGGGATCCAGTAAGCTTAGAATCACAAGCTCTATCAACTGGTAGAAGTTCCAAGTAAAGTGGCGATCAAAATGAATCAGAGCGTATTTTACTAATACCCATTATGAGGAATCAATACCAACCGTGACAGACATAACCATGAGACCGAAGTCTACCGCGGGATTAGTATGATAGCAATCTTTTACTTTTCTTTTACATTCACTCCAATATGTTGCAATTAATATCTTTTATCATCAGCGTTCATTAACAACAGCTGTATATTGATTAATTCCGCAAGGATTGAACTAACAGCTAATTTTTATTTTTGAGTCTTTCAAAACTCTGTTTAATTTTGCCTAAAAGTCAACTTTGCATGACATATATATATATATATTTATATGTATATATACGGTTGATGATATTGTCGTTGCAAACAATTTTGGTTTAAATATAGAAAAGCTTCATGTTGAATACATTTTTCAGCTGTTAAACGATCAGCAGCATATAAACGTAAAGTATTCTTGTAACAGAGAAAAAAAAAGACGAAATCAACATTATTATATACAAATATTTTTTTACTTTAAATAAATGCATAATATCTGATGGAAATAAATGACCAAAACGTTCTTCCAATGTATCTAAATGATGAATAGGAGGAAACTAAAACTCATAATTTAGATTTTGCTTGATAAATTCAAAAATAAATTTTTGAAAATACTTTTAAGCCTTGAAATTTTGGATTTGTATTCATAGTTAACGTATATTTTGTTGGTAATGGTCCTAAGCACTTTTGAATACGATATAATTGATCAATGTCACTTTCACCCGCTTTAAATATATTTCATAGAAATAAATATAAAGAAGAAAAAAGAAAGAACGTCTACCGAATAATGCCTGACCAGTTTTAAGTTCAGCCATGATACCTGAAAGAATTTAAAAATTTTTGTTTTAGAAGCAACAACAAAGAATTACTTACATCCACATGCCCATACATCAACTGGTTTTCCATATGGGGAACTAAAAATACAATTCAAGAATTATAACTTAGTTCAAAAAGAACATTTCATAACCCTTCAATGGTCAAAAAGTTTTTCTAATTTCACAACAGAGATTTAGAAACTAGAAGAATATTATATTTTATGTTTAGAGAAATTATGAAAATAATATATTTCTAGATTTTTTTAGAAATTTTTATATTCTAATACTTTGATTCTCGTAAATTACAGATTGTATAATCGACGCTTATTTTCATTTTTTTGCACGAATAGGTTTCAATTCTTTTCATTCAATCAATCTCGAATAAAAGACACTATCAGGCTAACTGTTTTTGAATCTTCCTATAAAAAAAACTCTGTAATATAGAGTAAAATAAGTCCTTTGAAACAACATATTGAAAAGTCACGATTAACATGTTTAAAATACGATGAAGAAAGTTTGTATATGTCTATAAAAGTATCTTTGAAATCAAAATTTTCAAAAGATATAATATAAAAATTTTTTTTCTAGTTAACTTGAAACTAAGATGTGCAACTCTAAATTAAGAAACAAACAGTAAGTTTATTACTGTAGTACTATAAAATGATCAATGCATATCTCATCAGAATAATACATGTTGAGTATCATTCCATTTTCGATAATGTAGATTCTAGTAGTCTTATTTGTGAGTTCTTGGAATAGATTTGAATTTGTACAAAAAACTCTTATTAATAACTCTAATTGATAAGTTTACTTACAATGAATGAAAAAGAGAACTTTCAGATTTAAGATCTCACTGTTTGAAGGTGTAGCATCTTGTGCCAATGTCTTCGTCGATTTTAATTTGTACGAGTAATACACAGAAAATAGATTTTTGTGAAAAGTTGTACTTCGATTATAGAAAAATTTGTTTGAGAAATGCTTTTTCTATCAGATTAAGATTATGCGACAACCCACAGCATAATCCTAATTAAAAGACTCAGCTCATTTACAATCTAATGAAAAGGAAGAAAATCCATATAAACTTGGCAAATCGTTTTTTGTCGAAACTTACTAACGAAGGAACATTTCCAACTGTCTTATCGTTTTTCACTCGAAACTAATGCTATTCGATCAATTATGATGAGTATTAAAGAAGTCTGTTTTGGTTTAATTTTCCCGTATTCGCTTAATGAGTTATGGGTGTTGTACTCGATTTCTGCCCTACCAGCACAGGAAAATTGAGAATCTAGATGATCTAATTTCGAGCTGATATTATATCCATAGATAGGTCTTATAGTGGTTAGAAATACTCTAAAGTTTGAGTCCGAACGACCATATCTCTGCTAAAATATTTAGATTTTAAAGAGAAATCGATTTTGGGTTGTATGTTAGAAAATAAAGACACCTATTTGACAAGTTAACATCTCGATACGGATCGCCTAAGTTCTCAGCAATTTCATGCTCACAGAGCAACAATCGAATAAAACACCCTTCAATATTAATAGTACTATCTTTTGTTCTCTTTGACTATATCTTTATTGTTATCTTTACCCCACAAGTAACTCAGGTGATCGATACCATCGTGTTGCAACCTTAAATTAAAATAGATTGGAAAAAAATATGAAAAAATTATTTTCTTACATAATCAGTATAATAATCAGCGATTGCTTTTGTATTACAAAATCTTGCAAAACCAAAATCACATAATTTTAAAATAAAATTTTTTGATATAAGTAAATTTTCTGGTTTAATATCTCGATGAATTATTTCATGTGTATGACACCAATGAATAGCACTAAATAATTGATATGATAATCGATATACATGTTCTAATGATAAACCTTCGGGATGTTCTTGTAAAACTTGTAACATATTCTGAAAGAGAAATCTTTTGATTAAAATGAAGAAAAACACACAACATATTCAATTAACCCATTCGACATATTCGAATACAAAACAACATCGTTTCTTATCACGAAACCATTCAATTAATTCAACAACATTTTCAAATCGAAGTGATTGAAGAATATTTAATTCACGATCGATAACATCAGCATCTGTATGATATCCTTGAAAAATGCAAATTATAATAAATTTATATAAAATATTCATTAAATATCAAACCAGGAGCTTGTTTAAAATATTTTATAGCAACAACTGTATTTGAATCCTAAATTGAAAATGAAAATCGTTTCGTTTTTTTTTTACTCTATTATGAAAACATACTTTTTTTCGAGCTTTAAGAACAACACCATATGCACCTTATAAAAAATAGAAGATTAAAATATAAAACAAAAGAGAGAAACTTTGCTAAATCTACCTTCACCAATAACACCAAGTATTTCATATTTGTCTTTAATCTTTCGTGGTATGTATTTCATTATCGACCACTTCGTTTTTTTTTTCAAATACAGTGAAAAAAAAAAAGAAAAGAAATTTCACAAAGAATTCTTATAAGCAATCGATCGATGTGTTTGTGTATCTTTCTGTACGACTATTAAAAGTCTGAAGCCTATAATTGTGATGATGCCGATGGCGGCATGATCGTCTTTTTTGTTTGTTTTATTTGCTTGCTTTGTTGTGTCCTTTTGTTGACGTTTTCTATTCTTGATTTTTTTTCTTTTCAATAATTTTTTTAAAATTGTTGAATCAATAATTCTGACGATAAATATAGTCGAAGGCACTAAGTAAGATATGTAAGCCGAGAAAATGTTTCTTAATTCGTCTTGAAATTGTGAACTAATCACAAAGTACAAATTCTTATTTTCATAGCATGCAATCATTATTTTATCTTTGATAAATAACAGTACATGTTTAGTATTTCTTATCTATTTAGGTCATAACATATTGTAGTTACTTCAATAATAATCGAAGAACTATTTCAAATTTTTAATCTTATGTAAACAAATATTTAATTTTGATTCTTTTACGATTATAAATGTGCTCATGATAGTTAATGAATGAATGTTTGGTTGAAATATTTTCTGTTTGTTTGTTATTTAGGAAATATTACATTTTGTTTCTTCTATAGTTGAGATAAATTCATTGAAATAGTAATTAACTAAATAAATATTCGTGCACTGAATAATGCTATGCATATAGTAGTTATTTGGATTGTTATCATAGTCAAGTACGGTAATTGAGTAGTAGTAGCAATCCTTATGCATAAAATGAGTTTCAAACAACATTAACATTTGATCTTATTGCTCATATGCATAAGGTTTCATTTGATCAATTTAAAAAAGATCGCTTTGACAAAACTTTTTATAATAAAAGATGATTTGATTTTTAAGTCAATTATGAAATTACGAAACTAAATCGAAGAGTGAATTAAGAATTAATTGGTTTCTTGTTACAAAGCATATTTTTTTCATGGTTACATATTGTCTTCAAAATAACCAAGATATAAAAGAAATGACAACAACATTTTAAAGTAATATTGATGCAAAATTCAATGTAATTAATACAGTAAAAGACTGTTCAACATTACGATGAATCAATACGCAATGTTGAAGGGCCTAAAAGACTTTTTACTGTATATAAAGTGTTTTACAGATATATAGAAAATCAATCTGTATAAGTAGATCACCATTTTTCTTCAGTTGAAAATTAATCTATTGTCATCAGTTCAATTCTCTACGAAAAGAATAATGTAATATGCAATCTTGTAGTTTTTTTTTCTTGACTAATTAGTTTTGATAACAAAAAATGGTACTAAATAGTTTGATCATCTAGTATTTCCTTCAATTAAAACAATAAATTGTTCTAAAAAAAGTGAGACTATTATAGTACTTCTACTTGATCATATCTATAAAAATATAGAAAACAAGTCTTCTTAAAATCGATTTCATTTTATTATTTTTTGTATTAATCCTTTGAACAAGAACAGTTCAAAACATTGTTATGAAAAGCATGGTAGTTATTATTTCGTTAGATATTTGAGCTTACAATTATATTGCCTCCTTAATGAAGGATATATTGATCAATATTTTAAATAAAATCATTCTGCGATTCATGTCTTTGCTTATTTTCGTCCGAAGAGTAATTAATTGTAATTTAAAAGATAAAAACACTATAGGTCGGCTTGTCCACGTAACACGAGACTTTGCTGATCAAGTTTTTGAAAAAGTTTCTTTCGAGTTAGACAGATTTAAATACTTTACTAGATGCAGTTTTGCGTGTTAATTAGGAATTTAACATTAGTTCTTTAAACAAATTTTATTTTGAATTTCCTGCTCAAGAATTTTGTCGAAAAATGTTGAGTGATACGCCATTTAATGTAGAATTTTATTCTCTACAAAATGACTTACTTATTTTTAACTTCTATCGATAAGAACAACTTGTACATTATTGTACAGTTTCTAAAGGGCCCCACCGGATTTGCCGAACTATTTATTTAGAAAAACTACATACAGGGCTTTGTAGAGCTCAAAAAGATACATCGAGCGGTACGTAGAACGGATTGATTTTTCTATTCAATTTCAAGAATTTTTCAATATGAAATAGTGTTTTGGTATTATCAGGATTCATACAA
>CAJNSZ010000015.1:0-28952 GCA_905329745.1 Rotaria sp. Silwood2 | reverse complement strand
TAAATTCGATGACAATGAAAAAAAAAATTCGCTGAAAAAAAAAGAAAATTTGATCAAATTTCTATATCCCCAAGTTCCCATAGCCCCATGTCCCCATCTTTCAAGAAAAAATAAATTCGTTGAAAATGAAAAAAAAGAAAATTTCATCAAATTTCTATATCCCCCAGTCCCCATGTCCCCATGACCCAATCATTGAACAAAAAATAAATTCGTTGAAAATGAAAAGCAAAAATTCGATAAAAAAAAAAAGAAAATTTCATGAAATTTTTATATCCCCAAGGCACCATGTCCCCATGTCTCCATCATTGAACAAAAAATAATTTCCTTGAAAATGAAAAAAAAGAAAATTTCATCAAATTTCTATATCCCCAAGTCCCCATGTCCCCATGACCCCATCATTCAACAAAAAATAAATTCGTTGAAAATAAAAAAAAAGAAAATGTCATCTACTTTCTATATCCCTAAGTCCCCATCACTCAACAAAAAATAAATTCGATGACAATGAAAACAAAAATTCGCGGAAAAAAAAGAAAATTTGATCAAATTTCCATATCCCCAAGTCCCCATGACCCCATGTCCCCATCATTCAACAAAAAATAAATTCGTTGAAAATGAAAAGCAAAAATTCGATGAAAAAAAAAAGAAAATTTAATGAAATTTTTATATCCCCAAGTCCCCATGTCCCCATCATTCAACAAAAAATAAATTCGTTGAAAATGAAAAGCAAAAATTCGATCAAAAAAAAAAGAAAATTTCATGAAATTTTTATATCCCCAAGTCCCCATGTCTCCATCATGGAACAAAAAATAATTTCGTTGAAAATGAAAAAAAAGAAAATTTCATCAAATTTCTGTATCCCGAAGTCCCTATGTCCCCATCATTCAACAAAACATAAATTCGTTGAAAATGAAAAAAAAGAAAATTTCATCAAATTTCTATATCCCCAAGTCCCCATGTCCCCATGACCCTATCATTCAACAAAAATTAAATTCGATGACAATGAAAAAAAAAATTCGCTGAAAAAAAAAGAAAATTTGATCAAATTTCTATATCCCCAAGTTCCCATAGCCCCATGTCCCCATCTTTCAAGAAAAAATAAATTCGTTGAAAATGAAAAAAAAGAAATTTTCGTCAAATTTTTATATCCCCAAGTCCCCATGTGCCCATGTCTCCATCATTGAACAAAAAATAATTTCGTTGAAAATGAAAAAAAAGAAAATTTCATCAAATTTCTATATCCCCAAGTCCCCATGTCCCCATGACCCCATCATTGAACAAAAAATAAATTCGTTGAAAATGAAAAGCAAAAATTCGATGAAAAAAAAAAGAAAATTTCATGAAATTTTTATATCCCCAAGTCCCCATGGCTCCATCATTGAACAAAAAATAATTTCGTTGAAAATGAAAAGCAAAAATTCGATGAGAAAAATAGAAAATTCCATCAAATTTCTATATCCCCAAGTCCCCATGTCCCCATGACCCCATCATTGAACAAAAAATAATTTCGTTGAAAATGAAAAAAAAGAAAATTCCATCAAATTTCTGTATCCCCAAGTCCCCATGTCCCCATCATTCAACAAAAAATAAATTCGTTGAAAATGAAAAAAAAGAAAATTCCATCAAATTTCTGTATCCCCAAGTCCCCATGTCCCCATCATTCAACAAAAAATAAATTCGTTGAAAATGAAAAAAAAGGAAAATTTCATCGAATTTCTATTTCCCCAAGTCGTCAAGTCCTCAAGTCTCCATGTCCCCATCATTCGGCCAAAGTAAATTCGATGAGAATGAAAAAAAATTCGCTGAAAAAAAAAATTTCTTCGAATTTCTATGTCTCCAAGTGCCCATCGTCGAGACTACATCGTAAACTCACCTGCCGTATTTATACTAAAACAAAGTGCATATGATTTTTCCATCTAATAGTATAGAATAAAAAAAAACTAATGAAGAATATCGAAATCTATATATCAATTCTTTCTTTAATCTCAATTATGCACGGAGCTAATTTTGACTAGGCAAAATCATATCCAATATTTTCAAAACACAAATTTTTATCATTAGTTGAATTTTGCCTGAATACCAAATTTGCCTGACGCATATTATATAGAACCAAAAGGAAACTGAATATTGTTCAAGCGTAGATTTAAAATTTCTTTTTACAAGAAAACTAGGTATAAACCTGATGAATTCTAGTTATGGTGTCAAGACTATTCATAGTCAATTCAATTTTCAAAAAGATCTAAATTACTTTCTTCTTACACGTTTCTTCTTCTTTGGTAAAACAATTCAGTTAATAGTTAATTTCGACATGCACTTATTTTTATGGTAGGCAAACTATTTCGAATATTCAACATAAATAAGGAAATTTGTTTTCAATTTATTCAATATGAATATGCAGACTTTCGCTTTCTTCTCCATCTCTTTTTATTTTGCCATTAAGATATTTAAGAATTGTGTCGTTCAGATAATTATAAAGACATTGATTGCTATTTGGCACTAGACGAAAAAAAGAAATCTGCAGAGTACACTTTTATCTTAGAGTGTTCCTTTAGTAATAAAAATTTTGTTATCCTTTATCCAACCTTGTAGACTAGAATAATTTTATAGGTCACTCATGAAAAATACGATGTGAAGAGAAGATGGATATATACACTCACATATAAGCTCAAAATTAAATCAATTCTCTATCGAAGACTAATATATTTTAAATATCTCATGATTATTCTTTCTCAACATTTGAACTATCTACTAAAGTAGAATGCAACACTAGTGAATATGAGATTGTCATTTATTAGCAAGATTATTTAATAATTAAAATTGTATGCGTTATAATTTTAGTTAAATCAACTTTTCCATCTAAAATATATTGTAATAATAATTTCCAATATTTTTGAACACAAACAACACCTGCACGAAATGTAATACCTTTATCAAATAATGCACCAATCGGAAAATGATTAGTAAGGCCATAATAATCACCAATAAGGCTAATGTGACCAAATTTCTTAACTAAATAAATAGCTTCGATAATAGCAGATGTTGCATCTGTTTCTAATCTTAATAAACCTTCAACTTTATGTAATGTTTCTTTTGTATATCGAAAACCTGTAGCATAAATAAATACATCTGGACCATCTTAACAAATTTCTAGCATTGTTGGAATAACTGATTGTTCATCATAATTAACTCTTTCTACACCTAATTCACGTGCTTTCCTTAATCGTTTTGGTATATAATCAATAGCAATAATTCTTTTAACATCTTGAAGTTTAGCCCACATAATAAAGATAAATCCTCCAGAGCCACAACCCCAAATGTCTATAGTTTGTTCTTGTTTAACTTCTCCTAATTCCATAGCATGCCAAGCAATACATGCTATATTTGACAATAGAACAACTTATTCGTCACTAACACAACTAGGAACAGGAGGTAAATTAACATCAGCAAAAGAAACACGTGTAAGTTATGTTCGACCACCTGTTAAATGCGAATATCCAAAAAGACCAGCACATCGATGACTAAGCAGTGCTTCCATTACTTTAATTGGATTAGTATTATCACAAGCACCATATTATTCTTTCTTGCAATATTCACAATAACCACAAGAAATGACTGCACTTACAATAACACGTTGACCAATTTTAATGTTTTTGACATCGTTTCCAATATCTTCGACAATATCCATGAATTCATTACCTAGAACATCTCCTGAATGCATATCACTGAATTCTTCATGATATAAATGTAGATCAGAACCACATATTCCAACACTAGTAACTTTAATAATAGCATCTTTTGAATCTGTGATTAATGGTAATTGCAGATCTTCGATAGATAATTTTTTCTTGCCTCACCAAGCAACTACTTTCATAGTAACCTTAGAATCTCTTTTTGTGTTTGATGTGACTGCAAGAGGAAGATATTCAATATTCTTCGTTTCTGGTAATAATGGTCTGAGTATTTTTCCAAATGTTTCTGCTATCAGTTTTGTTATGACTGTATTGAGTAGTTAATCAAGAATCATTCATAAAACAAATTACTCTTGATACTAATATTAAGACAATACTTTTTTATTTAGTATTATATATCATCAAAAAACAATGAGTAATAATTGCGTTCTATGTACTTCTTTTTTGTGTTAGAAATGAGCTTATTCCAAAGTCATGCGTAAGTTTTAAATTATAAAAGCCTATTTCCATAATTCTAACTCTTATAAATTCTATCAATGAAGATAAACTTGCTTTATAAATACTGTAAATATGTATATTTACTCAGAAGCTGATTAAAAAGCTAGTTAGCGCAGCTCCAAAGAAACTAAAATGTGGAACTCACGTATATCTTTGAAACTTCTAATCCTGATGTTTAAGTTATAGCTCTTGAAATAGGTTTTTTTCGAATATTTATGCAAGCATTAATACACTACCCAGTGGCAAATGTGTAACGTTCTAACGCGTTTCAAGGAAATGATTGCCCTTTTTTTAAGAAAAAAAAGTGTTCCGATAAACTTGGAACGCGTTCCAAAATGAAAACTACATGTCGAGAAACGTTCTAATTTTCCTGGAACGCTTTTTTTTCTTAAAAAAAGGGCATTCATTTTCTTGGAACGCATTAGAAAGTTCCACATTTTTCACTGGGTATACAGAATCTAGAGCCTTCTATGCGCGGTCGCTAAGGTCTGTCATGGCTGTATGTCTGTATTGTTCTCTTTCTCTGTTGCTAAGTGTCTGTAATGGGGTGGGAGAAGGGAGGGAAGCCGCGAAACCTCGACTTAAAACTTACACTCACGATTTTCTTCGAAAACATACGTGAGTTCCACAAAATACGTTAAGTAAAATTTAACATAAGTGTATGTCAATGAATCAAAGAGTTACTCGAAAATAATAAATAATTAAATCACTTTACATTTCCAATATTCAAATAAAAAATATAAAATCATATTTGTGATAAAAGTACTTTTCTTTTCGCATCAATAAATGAATAAAAGTAGTCGTTACATAGATTGTTTTAACCTCACATATAGGCACGTGTGACGGATACGTTTCATTGTACATGCACTTTTCGTACTTCATTCAACGATATCTGTTCTATATACTTGTGTTCTTCTTACGCGATCTCTGTTGCTTTCTACCAAATCTTTGTTTTTGTACATTGGTTCTTTTTATTATGATTTAGTTACTAATAAGAAGAATAAATTGATATGTTTGGACGTCATTCAAAAGAGATTCAACAAATATGAATATGAATTGATGTAAAAGTGAACAAATGGAAAAACGTTTAATTGAAAAAAAGTAAAGCTAAAATTTCGCAAAAATTATTTGAAATAGGGTGTTTTATTCTAATCATTCTAACCTTTTAAACAGAAATGAGTATTTCAATAAGTATTCTGAATTTTTGATGTAGATATTAAAACATAAAAATGTTGTGATGACGAGTATAGTTTTCTCTGATATGTTTAAGACTATCAATTTTACAAGGTTTATTAATATATTGTTCGTGGTATTTGAATAATTAACATATTGTTTTACTGAAATAAACACAAAGCTTTAAATACCGAACTTAAAGTATGTATTTCTATATGTTGATTAATATGTCAAGTACATTGTGCTAAAAATATGGGTATGGGTGTCTTTCCACACTTCACTCATCCATCCAAATCTCAAACCCAGATCTACATCCACAAATGTATCTAATTTAAATATAACAAGTTACTTTTCAGCAACGATTATTTATTGAATATTATTATTATTGTAATTATCATTATTATGGAATACAACATAGCATGTAGCTGTAGTTTCGATACTTCTTTTATTAAATCCAACTGATAAACAATAAGCTACAGATTTTGCTTTACGTCGTTGGCTTCGTCATGTTTCTGTTGATTAATTTTTTGCTGTATTAATTGTTTAGTACGTTTCGGACATTTAATCGATGTTAAAACTATTACCGCATTAAATAATATGGCAAGCACTTGTATTATTACAAGATGGTGGTTATAAACAACTGTTTTTTCCATGTGCAGTCAGTTTTTTTATTCATTTTTTGTTGATCTCATTAGATTCAATCACAAAAATTAGTGAAATACGTATACTTTTAACAACAAATGATGGTGAATTTAATTGTTTTATATCGTATAAAAATCATTATAATATTAGGTTTTATCTTCCTTTGGTTTAAAAATTTCTGCATTATCTATTTGTGAAACATTGGTATTAGTATTAACAGTTACTATTTTGCTTATTGCGACTTCTTGTTGTACCATGATGACCTGAAATGTGATGATATACGTGAATATTTGATATATTTATCGGAAAAACAGTTAACAATAATAAAGTTGAAATACTTATCAGTAATAGCAAACAATTACCAATTCTATCAAAAAATAACAGTAGAACGATTAATTTGCATTTTTTTCAGTTATTAGACTTTTTAATTTAAGATTATTGTTCAGTAATGACTCGTAATTCTATTGATTAATAGCAAACAAATCGATTAATTTTTTCGATTTCATCGATATTTCTATCAATAGCATATAAAATTTGTTCCTTTTTTCAGATCGTTTATGAAGATATATAGTTGTTAATTTCTTTAAATAAAAAATAACTAGAAATCAAAACAGTTAATCTTGTTGACCACAAACGTAAATAACAACATTCTCTATTGAATTTCCATGCGACAAAAACTGGATAAAAACTGGTGATTTTACCGATCCCGTTACCGTCTCGAAAACCTACACTAAATCGTCGGTTTTGTCAGGTAAACTACGCTTTCAGAAAACTTTATTTAAAACTTTAAAACTATTATTTAAAAAACTAAAATGTAAAAAAAAAGAATCAAAATAAAATGTGAAGACGGTGTAGGTTGTTGGGTATGACTATGGACGTCCCTATGTATGTGAGTCTAGGATTATTCCACACCCACATCCAAATCCCACAACTAAACCATAGCCACACCCACACCCTGCAAAGAGATCGAGAAAGCAAAAACTTCGGCTTTTTTCTTTAACTATATTTTATTCTCTAACATAGTTTATATGTACTCCTTAGTAAACGAAACATACTGTACCAAAACTTTTCATCATTATCTTAAACTACTTAAGGCATAGCAAAAGTAGTGACGGTGATATTTTAATACCCTATAGTAAGCATTAAGAAACTTTCTTTCTAAGTAGTCTGATAGAGAAAAAAATGCACTATCTCGCTATGCTATTTGATCATACTCGAACTAATATAATGATAAAAAGATTTTTCAATAAGACTTTTTTTGTTAACATTTGTGCTCGTTGTAGCAGATCACAACATGTGAAACAAGTTAGTTTTCAATTCCTTAATACGTCGTATGAACAACCCAAATATGCTATAAGATACAACGTGAAAACTCTACAATTTACATCAGGTCACTTATTTTATAGCTGCACTTTTTGTTATAAAACTGGACAAAGTTTTGAGGGATCAAACTTTGGGCATTATGAAAATCGGTTGCATGAAAATTTTCTTTTTCTAAAAAACCTACAATAGTCTTTACTGTTTAGATTGTAGAGCTTTTCACGCTGTATCTTGTGATATTTTTTTTTCTTTTGGTAGAGCATATCTAGAGATGAAATAATGAAATAATAAAAACTGAATTTGTTGTATATTAAAAACATTATCTTTTACCCACTGTCGAAATTTAATTGCTCCAAATTTTGTCCATTTTTAAAACAGCAAGTGCAGCTATAAAATAAGTGGCTCTGTGTAAATTGTAGAGGTTTTCACGCTGCATCTAGTGGTATATTTTTGATTGTTCATACAACTAATAAAGAATCGAAATCTGCAACACAACACTTACTGCGAGCACAAATGCTAACGAGAAAGGTTTTAGCGAAAATTTTTTTATCACTATATTAGTTGAAGTATGATCAAATAGCATAGAAGGATTGAGCATTCTTTTTTCTATTAGACTACATAGAAAGAAAGTCTCGTAAGGCCTACTATAGGGTATTAAAGTGTCACCGCCACTACTTTAGATATGCCCTAAGTAGTTCTGGCAGATCTTATTATAAAAAATTTTAAGAAATTCAAGTAATAAATTTCATACTATCTATATGAAGGAAAAATACTATTTTTTATAATAAATTGTTTTTCTTTCTCTCTCTCTCTCTATGTATTCTTTGGATAGAAAATAGCTTTAAATGAAACAAGGGTATATTTTATTTTTCTATCTGACATAAAAGAAGGATCAACACCATTTATTAATATTTTTTCTTTTTTCTTTTTATTCATTGTAAACCTTTTACTATTATCTTTCAAAATTTTTTTTCGAAAAACTTCAAAAAAAACAGTGTTTAGTCCTTTCTTTTTTAAATGCTTATATTAATTGCAGCATGTATTTGTATTATATACTATGATTTGTGTCTTATTAAATTTATAATAATATGAGCACTTTCACAGATGTTCTCTCTTTTTTTACTATGATGTACAAACGCACTTGCCAATTTAAAAAGTGATATGAATCGCCCTCTTTTAGATTTTACATTTTATACATAGTTTTGATCCAACAACAATTTTGTGTATGTATCTGATCTTAATTATACTTTATTTCTCATAATTTTTTTCTCATGTGAGCATGTCAAGTAGGTGTCGCCATTGCTCGTTCATCATGTCACTCATTGGTGATTCGAGTTACTTTTGTTATCCACAGACAATACGGTATATTATTAATGGGAAATTTTTTTTCCTTCTTTTCATACTATTAATTATTTTATTCATCAAACAATGGAACCATCTAGAAAGAAAAAGAAATCGAATTTATTCGATGACGATAATGACTCTCACGATCGATTTGTGAAAGCTATCCAAGTTCCCCTCAATGATATACCAGATATTGATAAATATGTATTAAATCTTACATCGGAAAAAATTGATGATTTTATAAAGGACATAATCAAACTTATTAATGGTGTTGGAAATGCATTAAATATACGAGAAAAATTAAATATGATTTATACGGAGTGTCCGCCATTAATGTATAAACACATAACGTATGATTTATATTATAATGATAACATTCTATTAAAAAAATATTTCTTTGTTTTTTTATCAATTTTGATAAAGCAACATTATCCCATTATTAGGGAATATCACGCATTAGATTATATAAATTTATGTCATCTACTGACTATAATAGAAAAAAAAAATTTTTTTCGAAAATTCGAACTAATTAGTTATGATAATTTACATTTATCGTCATACTTTTCACTGATAGGCACATTTTTAATTATTATAATATCACATAGAAAAATAACAACTGAAGATGTATGTTTTTTTTCAACAATATTACAAGATGATATTATCAATAAAACTATTTTGGATTGGCCAATATTAAAAGATTTTATTGAATTATTTCGTACTATTTTACATGTTGAATTTGTTAAAAATATTTATTATGAATTAATCAATGATGAAATAGAATCAACGAATACTCTTCTTGCTGATCATTTTAAAGGTAAAAGGAATTCTTTTTAAGAAATTCATTTACATAAAATTTAGTTAGAAGAGAAATATATAAATAAAAATTTATTTCAATTACTCACTTGAGTATTTCTTTTGAAAACAATTATATTTTTTGAAAATGAATATTTTCATATGTTGTTATAATACTCGATTCTTTTTTTTTTTGTTCCCTTTGTTTAACTATGTTTTAATCATCAATAGAACTACGATATGAAACGACTCAATTAGATCTTGAACATTTCATATATTAACAAATAAAAATTATTATTGTTAGACTACATTTCAAAAGAAAGTATTATATAATTGATATTCGTAAAACTAAGGTATGAGTGTGAGTGTTTCTCTTGTATTTATTCACATCCACATCCTATCGGCATCTTTTTTTTTAATCGAATTTCAATAAAGTAAGGTGTTTGGTTGATCAATAGAATTTTTTATTGCCTATCGAATAATACATGAAACGATATTTTCTTTTTATGGTTCTAATACTAGAATGATCACTTTCTGAATTAGACGTTCAATAAATATCTAGTATTAATTATGATTTATTAATAATAAAGTGGTAAAAAAGAAAGACATCTTGAATATCATGTTTCGTATAATATTATAAAAATAATTCTTTAGAGAAATATACTAAAATCAACTAAAGTTAATATTCATTTGATAAATTAGAAAAATTTGTAAAATGTTTTCCTACCTAAAATATTTAATTAATTTTAAACTCACTTAATAATTCAAGAAAATAGTTAAGCGTTTTTTTCTTTTTATTCCGTACAACATATTATAAGAATATCCTCTATAAACAGACAACGGTTCAACTTCTGTTAATGTAAGATGCGCTTGATTTCTATTTTCTCTGAAATTTCAACGTAAATATGATATTTAGCTAGTATACGATTCTTTTTTTTACTTTAGATATTATTGATCATACAATTGAAGAGATAATTGAAAAACGTGGCCTAGCATTTGCAAACTTATCAACATGTTATGCTGCTGTCACATGCTTCAACAGAACAATAATTATAAATAAAAATATTGTTATGTTAGAATTAATTGATGATGCTAAAAATTTGAAGGACAACTCTATTATGTTTGGAGCATTATTACTGATTATGTTACATGAATTTCTTCATGCATTACATCGTACGATAAAAAATCATGCATTCAATCCATTTAATGAACAAAGATCATCTCGAAAAATTGCATCAGATTACAACATGGAAACGACTGATAGTGATACACAATTAGATGATCGTTTATTTGGTATTGTATGCGAAACTGTTGGATATTTAGATGGGAAATTTTTATTAAATTCTCAAAATTGGACTAATTATAATCATCAAGAATTTAAAGAAAATTTTAATGATACAAGAACACGTGATTTAGCAGAAAATAAAAAACATAATCGATGGATTCTACGACGTCAATCTCATAAAACTAATGATGATACAAATACAGATGATACAAAAACGGCATCAATACCAATGCCAACTACATTTCGAAACCGATGGAAAATTCCTCAATGTGCATTAGCATCACCGCTCTTCAATATTGAACAATAAATCATAATTAAATATACATAGTTCAAATGAATATTTATAAGATAAAGTTTACTTGTGTACCTATGGTTTTTTTTGTTTTTCTTGAATAAAATAGAAAGAAAAAATTTCAAAGTAGACTTATTAGAAGATTCATTTGAACAGTGAATCATTGGAGTTGGTTTTAGAATCAAATCGAACCAAGACGAATAATTCTGAAATTTCTCAAGATGATGGAGTCTATCGGTATTCAATTTATGAAGGCTCACAAATGGATTGTAGACTAGTTAATATATATACTATAACTAAGAATGTTGTATCATTTAATAAAGTATATTTCTAGAGTGTTTGGTAAGAGAAATGCAGGCAAATTTAATAAAGTAATTTTAAACTTTTATATTTGATTGTCTTATATAGAACATTAGCTAAGAAGAGAACAAAGCTTTCTTTAGTGTCATTTTAAATGTCTTTCAATTCTATGATCATTTAATTTTATTTTTTGAATATACATAACAGGAAATTTGTAGCAATGCACTTTTTTTGTGTACTCAAAAATTAAGTATTCTCTAGAATCAGTCAGTGTGTCCGCGGCTGTCCGTTCGTTTACACGATAACTTTCGAAAGGAGAGTCCGATTGTAATGAAATTTTCTGCACAGTTCAATCTTAACAATATCTCGGCCGAGAGAAGAAGATGAGCATGATTGGCCGGGCCAATCATCAATTATTGCAAAAATAGTCATTTTTTCCTATACGTCCCTATGAGAAAATTGACCTATCCTCACTTTCGTAAAAAACTTTTACTATCATAATCAAATTAAGCTCCAACTATAATATACCATTCGATAGAGAATTTCAAGAGCTGCAAAATGGTATATGAAACATAAGGAAACAAGAAAGCTAACTCACCTATTGAAAAGATAATTTAACGGAATTAGGATCTGTTTTCGTCCACGCTTTATGTGAACTATAATTTGAGCTCTATCTTCCGATCGAATAGATGACAGTTCGAGGTTTTATGAGGTGAAGAACTTGAATCTGTGCTCCATCCGCCTCAAAATCTCATTGGTTGAGTAGTAACCGATAGAAATCGAGTTATAGGAAAAACGAGTTTCTTAGGATAAATCAAGGCGAAGAGTTCAAATCTTAGCTGTATTCACCCCGAAATCCTATCGATTGGGCAGTAGCCAACAGAAATCGTGTGTTTATAGGCAAGATTTACCAGGATAATTTTAATGTCCAGACATCCTAAAATGACTCATCTGTCTCGTTCACTTTTCAAGTACACATAACTTTCGGATTTGAATCCGCAGTTTCCACATTTATTTTCTTCTGAGAAAGAAATAGTATAATATAATTATTGATGATGCCATCATAGTTTTCGACCCTTTTTCAAATGATCACTTAAGGAATGAATAGTCGTTTATATATATTGAAATCGGAATACATTTCAAGTTCTCTATTGTAAAAATTTTTACTAGTATAATTACGTGATTTTTCTTTATTATCCAGTGTTTTTATATAATAGCGTCATTGACATAACTGTTAGCACTGTCATAATAGTAGACTTCTTTTTTTTTAACCACAAAGTAAGTTTCAAATTTCGAATATAAAAATCAAAATTAAAAGCTTTGTCAATATTTGAAATGAATTTATTCTTAACATTTTTGGATATCGGTGCAATAATATATAGCAGAAATAAGTTTTCTTCAAATGAGAATGGTCTATGTTTACCATTTAAAACAAGAAAAACTATGAATATATTTGAAATGAATTATTTTTATTAACTAAATTTTTTTCGTTTGAAATTGTGCTTCACATCTTTGAAATATTAACAAATAGTAAAACATTTGATAATAATTTTTTTTAAAATTTTTTCATATTAATAGATTCAATATAAAAGTCCTAGCTGGAAATTTTTCATAGAAAAGTTTATCATCAATTATGTAAAAAATTTTGTATATATTATCCTTTACGATAAAAATTTTAAAAATATCTTCGCTTCAATCTATTGATTGGCCTAATGGTGTTTAGATTTCTTTTATATAGTTAAAGCAACGAAACGCTCCTCTTAAATATGGTTGTTGATTTTGAGAAAGACATTTGACCTTTCAATATAGCGAAACAAAATACATGTGAAGTGCTCCATAGATAATTTCTAGATTTTACTTAAGAAAGTAAAAAGGCAAAAAAACCTTTTTCATGAAACTAAGATCTTGGGGGTGTGGGTGTGTCGGGTGTGGGTGTGTCAGGTGTGGGGATGTGTGTGGGATCGGTGGGCGTGGTTGTAGCTGTTGATGTGCATGTGCTTGTAGGTGAGACGTATGATATTGTTTTCCATACCCACCCACACCCACACTCATCCATTTTCTACATAGTTCAGTCTTTACAATATCTCGGTCAAGTTCGAAGATGAGAAGGATCAGCCGAGCCATTCCTG
Organism: Rotaria sp. Silwood2; assembly: GCA_905329745.1. Taxonomy (NCBI): domain Eukaryota; kingdom Metazoa; phylum Rotifera; class Eurotatoria; order Philodinida; family Philodinidae; genus Rotaria; species Rotaria sp. Silwood2. The sequence goes on along the minus strand of CAJNSZ010000015.1, from coordinate 15,491 downwards.
AGTTATTGCAAAAACACCCCTTTTTCCTATAGCTTCCTATGGAAAAATCGACCTATCGCTCCTTTCGTAAAAGACTTTTCCTATCATAGTCAAATAAAACTTCAACTATTTTATACCATTCGATAGAGAATTTCAAGAGCTACAAAATAATATATAAAACATTTAGAAACAAGAAGACTAACTCACGTATTGGTAAGTAGGCATGTATCCAAACTGTTTGGGCCGCTTCTGCCAAAGTGATGAAAAACGGCCTTATTTACTAGATCGTGCGACACAACAGTTTTTCTTCAGTGAAAAACTGAAGTAAGAGAATGATACCATAGATTACAAAAAGAGTGATTTCGGCAACATTCTTAGACTAAATACCAGAGTCAATCAAAAAACCCAAACCCAATGAGTTTCGGTTTGGGTTTGGGTTTGGTGGGTTGTTCAGTTCTCTTTGAATATCTTAGTTAATGGAGCAAGTCATTTGATCATTTTTCATTTAGTTGTCAAAGACAGACTTGCTTCGATATTAATGGCGCTACAGTTTATTCATACAGTTTATAATCAACAAGATAAGTTTGAAATAGCCAAATTCTTCTATTGAGTTTGGGTACATGCCTATTGGTAAGATAAATAAGCGAAAATCGGTTCGGTTTTTCTACACGGTCTAACTGATCCCCACTTAGAGCTCTATCTTTCGACCATAGAGATGATAATCAAAGGTTTTCTGGAATGGAGAACTCGAATCTGTACTTTAGTTGCCTCTAAGACCCATTGGCTGAGCATTGAGAAATAGAAATCAAGTTATAGGAAAGACAACTTTCTGAGGCTAAGTTAAGCCAATGAGTTCAAATTCAAGCTGTATATGCTCCCAAGTCCTATCCGTTAAGCAGTAGCCAATGGAATTCAAGGGTTCATAGAAAAGGTTTGCCAGGCATTTTTGTATCCAGACATTCTAATATGACCGATTTGTCTCATTCACTTTTTGAAGTACACATTACTCTCGGATGTAAATTCCAGATTTTACATTTGTTTGTTACCCATGAAAGAAATGATATCAAGTAACTATGGATGGTGTCTTTATGACTGCTGAAACCCTGTCCCATGCCAATGATGAGTAGATATATGAACAGCCGCTGTGGAAAAACTATATCACATCAGCGACGATCAATATGTCAAGTAATAGATGTTTCAAGTAACAATCAAATTAAAATAGATTTGAAATTATTAAAGAAAATCGTTGACTGCCAGTAATATTCACCTATACCACAAAATTCGAAAAAACATAGCACAACTTTTTTTCGTTTAGTACATAAACAATATAAAACATCTGTGAAAAATACATTTAAAAGTTTCGATCGATAAAAGAGATATTGGGATATCTGAAGATTATAATCGATAGTCATAGCTTAGTTTATGGATACACTCACAGTCGTCGATTAACGACATCTTTCACATGAAACTTTTGCTAGATCAAAAAAAGTATACGGCTTAAAGCAACGCTTTGATTTAACTTATTTAACTTATCATAATCTTTTTCTCATGTGCGCATATCAAGAAGGCATCTTCACTGGTACTACATCATGTCACCCATCAGTGGATCGAGGCACATTTGCTATCATTAGACAAGACGCTATACTAAAATTGGAATTTTGTTTCTTGTTTTTCCATTAATTATTTTATTCATGAAAAATGGCATCATCTAAAAAGAAAAAGAGATCCAATTTATTCGATGAAAATAATGATATTGAAGGCCAAGTTCAGAAATCTGCACATATTCGTGTAAATGATATACCCGATATTGATAAATTTGTATTAAATCTTACATCGGTAAAAATTGATGATTTTATAAAGGACATAATCAAACTTATTAACGGTGTTGAAAATGCATTAAATATTGAACAAACATTGAAAGTAATTTCAACGGATTGTCCGCCACTAAACGAGAAAAACATAATATATGAAATATATTATAATGATAATATTCTATTAAAAAAATATTTCTTTGTTTTTTTATCAATTTTGATAAAGCAACATTATACTGTTATTACAAAACATACTGAATTAGATAAGATTAATTTATGTCATCTATTACGCTTAACAGATGAAAACAATATTTTTAACAAATTTGAAGTTATTAATAAAAATGATTTACACTCATCGTCATACTTTTCACTGATAGGCACATTTTTAATTATTATAATATCACATAGAAAAATAACAACTGAAGATGTATGTTTTTTTTCAACAATATTACAAGATGATATTATCAATAAAACTATTTTGGATTGGCCAATATTAAAAGATTTTATTGAATTATTTCGTACTATTTTACATGTTGAATTTGTTAAAAATATTTATTATGAATTAATCAATGATGAAATAGAATCAACGAATACTCTTCTTGCTGATCATTTTAAAGGTAAAAGGAATTCTTTTTAAGAAATTCATTTACATAAAATTTAGTTAGAAGAGAAATATATAAATAAAAATTTATTTCAATTACTCACTTGAGTATTTCTTTTGAAAACAATTATATTTTTTGAAAATGAATATTTTCATATGTTGTTATAATACTCGATTCTTTTTTTTTTTGTTCCCTTTGTTTAACTATGTTTTAATCATCAATAGAACTACGATATGAAACGACTCAATTAGATCTTGAACATTTCATATATTAACAAATAAAAATTATTATTGTTAGACTACATTTCAAAAGAAAGTATTATATAATTGATATTCGTAAAACTAAGGTATGAGTGTGAGTGTTTCTCTTGTATTTATTCACATCCACATCCTATCGGCATCTTTTTTTTTAATCGAATTTCAATAAAGTAAGGTGTTTGGTTGATCAATAGAATTTTTTATTGCCTATCGAATAATACATGAAACGATATTTTCTTTTTATGGTTCTAATACTAGAATGATCACTTTCTGAATTAGACGTTCAATAAATATCTAGTATTAATTATGATTTATTAATAATAAAGTGGTAAAAAAGAAAGACATCTTGAATATCATGTTTCGTATAATATTATAAAAATAATTCTTTAGAGAAATATACTAAAATCAACTAAAGTTAATATTCATTTGATAAATTAGAAAAATTTGTAAAATGTTTTCCTACCTAAAATATTTAATTAATTTTAAACTCACTTAATAATTCAAGAAAATAGTTAAGCGTTTTTTTCTTTTTATTCCGTACAACATATTATAAGAATATCCTCTATAAACAGACAACGGTTCAACTTCTGTTAATGTAAGATGCGCTTGATTTCTATTTTCTCTGAAATTTCAACGTAAATATGATATTTAGCTAGTATACGATTCTTTTTTTTACTTTAGATATTATTGATCATACAATTGAAGAGATAATTGAAAAACGTGGCCTAGCATTTGCAAACTTATCAACATGTTATGCTGCTGTCACATGCTTCAACAGAACAATAATTATAAATAAAAATATTGTTATGTTAGAATTAATTGATGATGCTAAAAATTTGAAGGACAACTCTATTATGTTTGGAGCATTATTACTGATTATGTTACATGAATTTCTTCATGCATTACATCGTACGATAAAAAATCATGCATTCAATCCATTTAATGAACAAAGATCATCTCGAAAAATTGCATCAGATTACAACATGGAAACGACTGATAGTGATACACAATTAGATGATCGTTTATTTGGTATTGTATGCGAAACTGTTGGATATTTAGATGGGAAATTTTTATTAAATTCTCAAAATTGGACTAATTATAATCATCAAGAATTTAAAGAAAATTTTAATGATACAAGAACACGTGATTTAGCAGAAAATAAAAAACATAATCGATGGATTCTACGACGTCAATCTCATAAAACTAATGATGATACAAATACAGATGATACAAAAACGGCATCAATACCAATGCCAACTACATTTCGAAACCGATGGAAAATTCCTCAATGTGCATTAGCATCACCGCTCTTCAATATTGAACAATAAATCATAATTAAATATACATAGTTCAAATGAATATTTATAAGATAAAGTTTACTTGTGTACCTATGGTTTTTTTTGTTTTTCTTGAATAAAATAGAAAGAAAAAATTTCAAAGTAGACTTATTAGAAGATTCATTTGAACAGTGAATCATTGGAGTTGGTTTTAGAATCAAATCGAACCAAGACGAATAATTCTGAAATTTCTCAAGATGATGGAGTCTATCGGTATTCAATTTATGAAGGCTCACAAATGGATTGTAGACTAGTTAATATATATACTATAACTAAGAATGTTGTATCATTTAATAAAGTATATTTCTAGAGTGTTTGGTAAGAGAAATGCAGGCAAATTTAATAAAGTAATTTTAAACTTTTATATTTGATTGTCTTATATAGAACATTAGCTAAGAAGAGAACAAAGCTTTCTTTAGTGTCATTTTAAATGTCTTTCAATTCTATGATCATTTAATTTTATTTTTTGAATATACATAACAGGAAATTTGTAGCAATGCACTTTTTTTGTGTACTCAAAAATTAAGTATTCTCTAGAATCAGTCAGTGTGTCCGCGGCTGTCCGTTCGTTTACACGATAACTTTCGAAAGGAGAGTCCGATTGTAATGAAATTTTCTGCACAGTTCAATCTTAACAATATCTCGGCCGAGAGAAGAAGATGAGCATGATTGGCCGGGCCAATCATCAATTATTGCAAAAATAGTCATTTTTTCCTATACGTCCCTATGAGAAAATTGACCTATCCTCACTTTCGTAAAAAACTTTTACTATCATAATCAAATTAAGCTCCAACTATAATATACCATTCGATAGAGAATTTCAAGAGCTGCAAAATGGTATATGAAACATAAAGAAACAAGAAAGCTAACTCATCTATTGCAAAGATAATTAAGCAGGCATTAGTTCTGTTTGTGTTTACGCTCTAATTGGTTCACAGTTAGAGCAGTCTTTCGATCACAGAGATGATACATCTAGGTTTTCTGGGGTAGAGAACTTGAATCTGAGCTTCATTTGCCTCGGAATCCTATTGGTCGAACGGTAATCAATAGAAATCAAGTTATAGGAAAAACGACTTTCTTAGGGTAAATGAAGGTGGAGAGTTCAAATCTGAGCTGTATTCATCTGTAAACCTTATTGGTTGAGCAGTAGTCAATAAAAATCAAGTTGTTATAGGAAAAGTTTGCCAGGATAATTTTGGGTAATAATAATCGACCGAATCTTCAGCTTATGACTGAACTGGCCTAACTCATTGATTGGCTGCTTTCTTCATATACATCTGGCAGACTAAAAATGATTAAAAGTGTCATTAATAAAACAGAATGGTGCTGTTACATTATTTGATTCATATTATTGGTACCAGTATGAAAAATTGTTCGTTTTGTTATTTTTTGTACGTAAAATTACTAAAACTCTAGCTGAATTCGATAAGAAAATATAGTCAAATTTTTGACAATAAATTGGATTAAATTAATTTATCTTTCCATTGAATACTTGTATGACCAATTGCCGTAGTAGGCCATCTACGCTGTAGGCTCAAAATTCGGCTAATTAATATTAGTAGGATATTTTTTAGGATCATATATTCTAAGCTGACTCATGTGTCTCATTCACTTTTTGATGTACACATAAATTTCGGATTTAAATCCGAGTTTTCCACATTTATCTTTATCTGAAATTATTAAAGACAATATTCGTTTGGGGTAGTTCCACCGGAAATCTCCCACTTTATACAGAAGTATCAGGTGGCAAGCTGAAACTTTTAGCAATTGAAGACTTCGACATCCTAAGATCTTTGATGAAAAAATCTTACGGACTTTCATTCGGCATCATAGATTTTTTAAAGCCACAATATGTCATTTTTCCACCGATAAGGACCATCCATAGCATTTTTCACCATTTTGTGGTATTGACTTTTTTTCGTAACTACAGCCCATGATTTGAATTTTATAAATTAAAAAGTATGTTTTAAGAAATAAAATTATGTATTGATGAAATATTTGTTTAACGAGATGATCGTGGCAAATTTTTTATTAATCTAATTTCGATATACTTTCATCATAAATATGAATTGGTTTAATTCTGTCGAGTATGAAGATGATTCGTTTAAAAATTTTACATGAATATATAATGATTACATAAATTGATCAAGAAAAAAAAAACAATAGATTTATCTTTCATATTTAGAAATTAATTCTTTTATTTGATTTTGTGAAATAAATCTTAGTAATAATGAATAAAGTAATGGCGAGTATATTTCTTTTTTCATTAGACATATATCGTGTTATCATGAAAATGTTTTATGTGAAAATAATTTTCTTTTTAGATAATAAGATAAATATACATACATTACAAATATCTGCCAAATAAAATTTGTCCTATAATATTATTTCATATAAAATAGATTGAAATGATGGAATCATTTTAGTCACTAAATAAACAGTTTAATTCTCTTATTTATTTGAAATTTTCAATAAAAAAATTTATTTTTACTAAGTGTTATTTTACCTGTCAAGATTGATTGGCATGTAGAAGAATTTTTGTAAGAGTCATATGTTAGAAAGTATAAGTGAATTTTTGAAGGGTAGAAGAAAAATTTGATCTACATGAATTAAAGAAAATTGCAAACATCTTCCGATAAAATGATATCCTACTCATTAATTTTATGAGAAGTTTCTATCAATAAGATAAGAAGGCTTTTAATAGAAGATTTATTGATATCCTCAAAACTTTAACTTATTTTGTAGAGAATCATCTCGTTTTTTATGCTATATTATCGAAATGTTAATTCAGACAATTTCAGAATATGTTGCGAACAAGAGTGTAAGCTAAACTAAAGATTCCCATGATAAAACTAAGAAAGTTTCCAGAAGGATAATTGAACAACAACATGTGATAGATTTCAAATGACATATAATCAGATATATTCTCCTCTAAATCTGCTATTTCTACTGCTTTCGTCTATATTCCATTTTTGAACTTATAAAGATTTGTTTATAGTTCCTAACGTACGGTCTCTAAGAAAATTTCGAACAGAGATTGAGAAAGAACTTTTGATTGGATAAAATTTTGAAGGATATATTAAAGAATTTGTGCGTAAACTTTTTTCTCTAAAATATCAATTGACTTCTCTTGATCTTGACATATCAAATGACGAATCTTTTGTTAATATTCATAAATATTTTTTCTTATCTTCTAATAATCATTGAAAATTTAATTAACAATTTGCACATTTATTTAATTTATCTTCCTTTTATTGTATATATTATTGAATGTTTAGGTTTTCTTGAAATTCTCTCAGTTCAATTCAAATAGTCATTGTTCGATTAGTATGATAAGATAAAAATCAATCAAACATCATACTATCATAATTAAATAAGAGAAAAATAGATTTTTCGTTTTTATATCTTGGTAGACAAATTCTTCGTCATTATTTCAATATGAAGAAATCTATTTTTATTTTCTATATTAATATCTTTGTATATCGATTGAGTCTGACATTGTAGATCTAGATAGTTAATTAGTAAGAAGACAAAAGATGGTTACGAAAAATATTTTATTCATTTGATCAAATTAATAAATTTGAGTGAAAATATTTGTTTGGTGTAATCGCAATGCTGATTGACGTAAACTGTTGAATTGTAAGTCTATTAGAAGAAAGAATCGTTTAGTCATTCAAATGATTAATGTAGAAAATCAGTTATTGTAATCGATTCAAATCAGAAATGCTAGTTGTTCTGCCTCTCATTTTGAAATAGGAACAACGTTTAACCTTTTCACGGCCATGAAAAATAATTGAGGTAGTTTATTTGCAGGCAAAATGTATTTCGCTCAGAGACTTCCTTTCAGAATCTCTGAGTGTCGAGGTAAATTCAAATTTTTATATTTTCAAAAAGGATTTGGCTAATAAACCTTTATAAACTTGAACCAAAATAGCCGTAAAAACTCTAATGGCATGTTATTGTTGGTTTTAAATTATACTGTATATGTGACACTATTTGATTTCAGTAGTCAAATGATTTGTTTGTTACTTTTGGAAGAAAGCAACATGTCAATTTTCTTATCGTTCTTCTTTTTCTATTTTCTTTTGTTTTATTTCAATATTTTTCAACTACGAACTTTATCAAGAGAAATTGTACTTATCCAAATCAAAACATTGGAGATGAGAAGCATGCCATGAGCGAATGCAAACAAGGAAAAAATCATTCTCATGCAAAGAATTTCATTTCGATTAGAGTGTCCACAACAATATGGATCTGGCTTGTGATCATAGAGAATATCTACATTCACATTTATACGAACACTTCATGGTCACACACACGTCCAAAGTCAATTTTTGAATATGTAATGCATTGGCTTACACCTCTACTTATAATCATAACAAAGAAGATATTCTACCTTACGGCTACTAATTCCTAGTGTTGCGATGGCAGCTTCGGTAAGTCTGATATTTTTTCTATAGTTGATAAACTTCGAAAATGATCATACATTTGTTTTAACAGTTATCAACGGAGACATAAGTCGATGAGTTAGTTAGCGATGGTTGAGTCTATGGTAACTTTACTTCTCTGTCGGTGATAGAAGCAGCGGCTGAAAGTTTCCTTAATTTCATGAAATTTTGAAATGAAAATGGAAGAAAATGATGGTAGTGAGTATGATAATAAGAAACTAGACAAAAAAACATTCTTGAAACATGATCCTAAATGTCGAAAATTCTTAAAAATCTAGCATCTGTTTTTATGCTGTGGTGGTAGCTTAGTTGATCGACTTACATCTCTAGACAAAAGATCGGTCTGACACAGAGTACTTTTTGCTCATTCAGCTTCTCATGTGCACTTATTATCAATATATTGGTCTTCGAAGAAACTGTACATCGATTCTATAAATATAACGATTCGATCGAAAATGACATATGATCATGAGTCTTTGGTTTGCAATTAGAAAGATGAAAAAATACGAAAATAAATAGTGACAAGTCAAAATTTCGAAATTGAAGAATAACTCGTGAAGATAACAATTCGTCACATTCTTCCAATCTTCCAAGTATATAGTAAAAATTTTGACTATTCTTAATACAAGAAGATCAAGAAATAAAAATAAATGATATTTATTAAAAAAGAACAGAATTTGCCTAATTTATAACTCTTGGATGCTACTTTTAAATATAAGCTACTCGAGGATCCTCTTACAACAATGATAATTTTCATACACAAAATAAACATGTCCTATCAAAATAACTCAACAATTTTAAAATTTCTAATTTATTTGAGCAAACGATTCTGTTCAATTTTGAAAAACATGATGATGACTATATTCGTTAGATCAGCGTCATCATTTTATGGTGAATTTCAAATTCAATATTTCAAAAAGAAAATCATTTCCGTTAAATTAAAAATTTTACATTCTGAATGACATAACTTATTTTTAAGTTTTGCTTTATGAATTTTGTAGCAACGATCACGGGAAGATTTTTTTTTTTGGCAACAAAAATTTCGTAATATACTTCCTTGTTTTGTTTTAAAAGTCCTTTGAAATCGTTTACTAAATGCAAACATGAATCTTTTAGAACATATATCATCTATATAATTTCACCAACATTTAATACGAAATCTTTTGATCTCCAGGAGATTCATATTCAACACTCTTATAGTTAGTTTTCATTTCAATCATTTTGTTAATACAATATTGTGAGAAAAAAAAATCATTAAATGTACAAGTTGATTTAGAAGGGTGTGGGTGTGGGTATGAATGAAGAAAAATTCAACACCCACATCTCCATCCACACCCACCCTCCATCATTCATGATGGAACCTTCTTAGATCGTACATTTAAATCTCAAAGATATTTTTGTCGTGTAAATATTACTAAATATAATTCTAATAATACATCTTAAAAGAATTGCGCCAGAAAATTAAAACTTGTTGTACTACTTCCATAAGAAAATAATCATAAAACTGAAAAATGATTTCTATACTTAGACTAACTCAAATATTGATGAGATTTTCTTCAAAGCTTCTGCATTGTTCTCATGGATACCTCTCTAATCGAGTTTTCCATGAACACAAAGATTCAAATCAAAGTTGAAAATAACGAGTTGTTCGAAAAGAAGTAGAAAAGCACTATGGTTGAGTGGTTACGTTGTTTGATACGTATTCAAAAGGTAATAATCGTCTCCTAGTGTCATAAATATGTGATAACATAGATTAGTTATCACATAGAAAAGATTCAATTCAGATTTCTTTTAATTTTCTTTTTCTAATCTTTTTCACATAACAAAGTTTATAATAATTTGACTGACTTATATTGATAATACGTGATTACTATTGAAATTTTCGTCTCGAATATATGTTTTTGTTTTGTTATTCACAAAATATTTCAGGAAAAGATAATAAGCTCCTATCTGCAGTAAATAATGGAAAACTTTTCCACAATTTCTTTAGAATTACTGCAATTAAAAATCGAAAAATGAAAATACAATCACAAAAGAATATCAATGAAGAAAGAAATTGTTACTCCTATTGAACCGATTTATCACGATATTAAAAAATACACATATCAGTCAAATAAATATTTAATATTAACATTGCTTGAAAAAAAGTCAAGTAATTTGATCAGTTATTCACGTATTTACGATTGATTAAAAGAAAGTTTTTAAACCTTGCTGCCATCTAATGATTTAGTACAAAAAGATTCTTTCCGTTTCATTGTAAACAATTTTCGAGAAAGTCATATAAGTGAATACGAATTGAGAAATTTCAACGAGTATGACAAGTTTTGCTCTACTCATCGAGACCAATCTACCCTGAACCGTTTCCGAAACACCTTGCAAAGGAGAGGAGATCCGCTTCAAGACTTTTTGAGAAACTTCTTTATATAAGTCAAACGAAAGTTTTTATTCTTCATGAAATTCACCGAACGTTAACATTCAATCAATAGAAATGGTAATAATTCTTGCGTAAATGCCCATGTTACAGGTAGTAGGAAAATATACAATTTACTTGCTAAATCTCTAAGGGAAACCTTTTTTTTTGTTCTGTACTTAGGTATATCTGTAAAACATACAATAGATCTTTTTAAACGAAAAGTTATTTTCACCAATGAATTTTTATGCTGTAAAAAGTCAAAATAAATTTACTAGCTTAAAATTTCGTAAATCCTTCGAATTCAATATTTCAGATTGATTAACATTAATATGCCATATCAAAGAAAAAACCAAGAATGAAAATTATCTACGCCATTCTTTTTAGCTGAACAGCTTAAAATAATATCAAATATCTTTAGTTTAGATCGAATACAACAGTTTTTATTTTAATCAAAAGTGATATTGTCTAAACAAAACATTATTCAAGTTCGAATTCAAAACTAAAACAATTTAAAATATCTTGAAATCGTAGTAAGTCATGTTAATGTACCATTTGTTGATGTTCCAACACACTATCTTGTAGATATGAGTCGAAAATTTTTACCATTCAGCCATAGCGGTCCTGAAATAAAATGTATGCTTACACTATGGGTTTTTTAAAGCGCTATGTCTCTGTTCACTTGCTTTTTTGATGCAAGTTGTACAAGAAACGCGAAAATTTTTTTTGTACAATATAGAGTCAACAGCCTTCTATGCGCAGCTACGGAGGTCTGTAATGCAGGATTACTACTGCTGTATTTATTGTATTGTTGATCAACATTGAGAAATTGGAAGAGTAACGTTATCGCCATCATTGGTGTATGATGTTTACTACACTACTTCATCACTCCAGTTCTGACCATTTTACATAGAACACGAACTTATATAGGAGAGAGCAATAATAAATGGAAGAGCATTGTAAGCAACAGATGCAAGTGGTCATTGAGGTCATAGTGTATAGAAGAATAGTGACCTTATACGATTAAGAGAATAAAAGATGAAGATGAGACATGCCCTTATTATTGGGGGAGTTATGTCTGCCAAAGCTGAAACTTTAAACTTGCATTCACTATTTTTTCGAAAATATACGTGAGTTCCACAGAAGAAATCACTATATCATATATAAATAGATAGATCTCAAAGATAAATTTCTAGTTTTACAATAAATTGTAATATACCGTATCTATAAAATGAAAGTTAAACGAATTTGAGACATTTTAATCATTTATATTGAAACGTACCATTGTTCATTGACAACATCATTAGTAAAGAAAATTAAAAATTAAAAAAATTCAAATAAAAATGTTGTAGTTTTTACTTTAAATGCCTTATTGGATTTGAGTACCGCCGAACTTTCTTAACTTATAATATTGTGAATCAACAATGACACATCGGCTGAGTCTAACAATAAAATCTTTATAGTTTTCTATGTATATTATATATTCTTCAACATCCAGGAGAAGCATGAAAAAATAGAAAAATCAAAGTGTAAAAAAAAATCCGGCAATACATTTTTTTAAAATTCGGGTACCGTATCCATTGTTTTTCCGAGTACACTCATTCATTAAAAATATTGATTATAATTTTATTTATAAGTCGAAAAGCATAGATTTATATTGTTATAAGTAACGTTTATTTAGGATTTAATCGCTCACTTCAAAAGTGAAGAAACTATATTTCCTGTTCGTGTTTGCTAACGGCAATAAACAATGAAAACGAAGTGGTGCAAACAAATTAATCTTGTTCATTTTGTGACTAACAAAAAGGTTTGGCTGACGTTCTTTGTTTCGCTTCTGAGATGGAAGGCTATCAAGAATAAAATTCTAGTTGCATTAATTTGCTTGTTATGTTTTAATAATTATCAACAAATAGATATACAAGAATTATGATGTCACTCGTATATCGGTAGAGAAAGATCAATGTATCTAGATGAAAAACAAATCTACCGATCGTTTTTTATTGTGTTTCTCCTATTGTAAAAACTTAAGCAATTCTTTTTTTGACACAAAAATATTAAAATTTGTTTTGATGATTGCTGTAAATTTTTATCGTTTAAGATGTGAATGATCAGTGATATCTCTTTATCATATAACCTGATACTTTTTACTTACATCTAAATATATATAATATTCAGTGTGTTTCTCTGTGTAGGGTCAAAGGTTAGAGGTTAATAGTCATATAAGAAAAAAGTGCAAAGAGGATGTATTAAGATAACAAGGCTGAAGGATATATGTGAGTCCCGCATTTTAGGTCCAAAAGAACTACGGTAACAAACTTTTATAATTACTCTTTTTCATCATAAACATTCATCGAGAAATGACAATATTGTCATCATGAAATTTCAATTCAATACATTCGCAAAGACTTAAAGACAGCAGCAGGCTAGCATCTTCAATCGAGTTGTGGCTATTGTCACCAACTGTCAGACGGTCGCCTGCTGATGTATATGACATAAGAAAAACCGATCATAATCCTATAGCTACCACACGTTAATTAACAAAATACGCTTTTGTCCATTCCAACAACTTCAATCATCATTCATAGAAAATATTATTCCATCTATAACTAGGACAATATCGATTTTGTAAATTTATCATTCACTCCACGAGAGTATCATTTCTTAAGAATTTTCCAATAAATGTTAAATAGCTCAATAATGAGTAGCAAAATCAATAAAACAACAAAATATGTTCATATTGCTCATTCAACAATCAAATATTTTCTATTTATTTTGAATATATAGACCAGGGATACCAACTCATAATTATCTGACAAAGTGCACATTTTCACTAATTTACACAGTTCTGGTTTCTAAATGAACAATGTAGTCATTACCTATTAGAATATACAAAAAATCCAAATTAAGAAAAACTATAATCGAAAATAATATTAAGTACTTGTGAAACAAGTGTTCTACATATAGTTTTGTTTAATTAAGATTTCATATTATAGAAGAAAACGAAAAGAAATGTATTATCTTGTTGTAGATTATTATTAAATTAAAAAATTAAAAACTTCGTTTTTTCTTTAAAGTCTTCAGTGATTCAACGTATTCAGTAATTGAAAAAAATAAAATCAGAAAGTTGGGTAAACTTGATATAAAGTGGGAATCCAAAGTTAAAGGCACTTTTTATTTTTCTCCATCAAAAATGAACCTCCGTTCTCGGAAAGACCTACAAGCCTATCGTATGAAAAGCCTGAACGCTAAATCTATTCACTTTTTCTGATAGAAACTGGTTTTTTTTTGTGCGGCAATCAAAAATGAAGTGCATCATGAGAAAGAGCAGTTTTCGTTTTATATCAAGAATTATTATAGAATTTAATTAATAAAATTAAGCTTTAAGAGGAATAGAGTTGCATTTGTTCCAGGGATGACACCTCTTCCGCTTTTTGCGGAAAGTTTCCGCTTTTTCACCTTTTTTACGCTGTTCTGCGCTTTTCCGCTCTCTATATAAAAACGTGATGTATGTTCAAAATATGTTTGGAGCAAAACTTATTATTGTCGAATAAAGTCTTACTGTTTACGCATCCAGTTAATCACCATTCTTATTATGTCATCTATAAAATCAATGAACGAGCACATAAAGTTTTTATATGTTAAAGGGCTTGCATACTAATTGCTTGTTCGAGAATTAAAAACATCATTCTACGCTCGACTGGCAGTTAACTCCTTTTCAAATTATTTTGCCTTCTGTATTTACCCAAAAAAAATTTCCAATCCGAAAATTTCAACGTCTTTTATGATTTAAAGATATTGAGATTGCAAATGATGAAACAAATCGTGAACATTTAATAACAACATCACCAACTTTGGAATCAAATGAAAATAAAAATATTGAAGCCATGCTATATGCTTAACAAAAGATAAGAAAAGCATGTTTAATTCACAATGGCTACTTTATCCTCAGTTTGCATTATTTTTACGACAGTATAAATTAGATTCTGCCAAACTTCTTTGTATTGCGTCTAACGAGCATTTTTTAGTATGTGATGGTGGAAAACATGATATTGATCGTCATATAAAGTTGAAAAGACATAAAATCATTCGCTGTTAATCGACAATTGACAACATTAACTATGAAATCTAACAAGAAGGTTGAGGAAACAGCAACTGCAGAAGGTACTTTTGTATACCGTGGAGTGAAGCATAGTCATTGTTATTCATTTCAACAATATTTTATGTTTTGCAATTCTATTAAAATAAAAAAAGAATGCTATAGATATGAAAAAGTTGAAAGCTCTCATAAATGCTAAAAATCCGCAACAAGATAAGTTCCCGCAATTTTCCGCTTTTCTAAGTCAAATTTCCGCTTTTTCAACTTCATTAGGTGACCTCTCTGATTTGTTCTATCAAACAAGACCTACTGCTCATTTTTTCGATGTGATCTTTAACCTAGACAACACTTCAAATATATATTTGGCTGAACTATTCTCAACGCGTTGTATCTCCTGGATGGTACATTATACAAAAAGCGGCTACGTTTCGTTTAACCCTTTGAGTCCTGAATTTTTTCTATCCAACCTAATTTGATGAAACCACTAGGAATGATAGAGCTAGGTGTGCTAATGAAGTTCCACTATAGGACAGATTTTGTTAATCCCATAT